>JAQZBX010003723.1:0-22873 GCA_029593785.1 Cabassous unicinctus
CCCCAAGATGGACTTCTGGGGAGCCCAACTCCAGACCCGTCCTCCTCTCCTGTCAGCCCCCACTGCCCCTGCTGCCCCTGTTTTCCTGTTCCATTGCTGGGGTACAGATCCTCAGTGGGATTCAGTTGACAGCTCATGTTGGAACTGTTGATCTGTACTGCCTAGCAGCCATGGTTTAATACACTTAAGGAGGAGTTGCTTCCTTTACCTCTGAGTTTTGTGTCCCCAAAGACTTCACCAAGGCATCTTCTAGAGCGACTTGCACCTCCTTGGAAGTTGCACTCCCATACACTGCTGACATCCTTTTACCGCATTGTTGTAAAAGACCGAGAGTCAATTATGATTCCTCACCTTGACTCTGCTACCCTATGACTTCCTACATCACTTAATTTTGGACCTATGTTTCTTTATCTCTAAAATTAGATAGATGAACATCATAGTCCTATGATTATATGCCTAAAAGTCGTTTAAAGTTGTCCTTTTCTTCCTAAAATTTGAAGCAATGTTGCACATAATTTAGTCATAGTTATTTCACAAGCTGGATAATATTAGCACAAAATATTGGCCTCCATCTGGGGAAGGAGTTCTCCTGCTGACTATGGGGAAATTTGAATGCTCTGCTCCCAGTTCATCTTCCTGAAATCTTTTCAGTGCACCATTTGTGATTTACCATGTGCATGTGACTATAAATTTCCCCTGGCAGAAACCACATCACCTCATCAGCCACATAAGAAAATGGCAAAACAACCAACTGTGAAAGCTTGCTTGCCAAGCTTTCAACACCCCCCATTGTGGGGGGGACACATTTGTTCAAGATGAAATCCAGGCTGGATGAAGCCCAAAAGACAAGCTCTGGTATACCTCTCTTCACTACGCTGAAACTTATAAGCAGTGTGTTTGTACCAATGAGCCAAGGTTTCCAGAAAACTTTTCACACCATGAAGCCACCTAGCCAGTCTAGTGCGTGGGGACAGGGCTGCAGTGACTGCAGGCATGCTACTTCTTAGTGACTGCTAAGGTTCATTTACTTCATTAAATCTTCACCCAACCCTGGTGATATTTAGGCATTGTGACAGTTCGAAGTTCTGATATGAATCCCACAAAGGACAAGATTATGTTTTTGAACTAATCCATTCCTGTGGGTGTGAGGCCCTTTTGATTGGACTGTGTCAGTGAGGCGTGACACAGGTTGAGTCTCTGCCCCCTTGCTAGGTCTGATATAAACAGCAGACACACAGGAAAAGGACGCTGCCATGTGATATTGATCCCACCATGTGAGACAGAGCACTGCAGAAAAACAGAAAAGCTGTAAGAGGATGAGAGAGGTCCTGGAGTCTGGAACTAGCAGAGCCCAGAGGCACACAAAGAGGCCCCTGAGGGGCTGGGCCCACGGAGCAGCTCCAGAGTAGGTGAGCCATATGCCTGATAGCTCACAGCTGAACTGGGGAAAAACGCAGAGCAGCCAAGATTGAGAGAGGAGGCCTGGGAAGAGACAAGCCCTATGCTTGGTTGCCCACAGCTGAGCTCTGGAAGACTAGATTCTGGAAGGGAAGGCAGAGATCAGCCATCTATGCCATGTGGCAGGATGCTAGGATCAACAGTAGCTGACTTTGGTGAGAAAGGATCCCTGATGGTACTTTGATTTGGACATTTCACGGCCTCACAACTGTAAGCTTTTACCCAAAATAAATCCCTTTTATAAAAGCCAGCCTGTTTCTGATACTTTGCATTGGCAGCTCTGTGGCAACCTAAGACATCATTTTTTGTTTGTTTGTTTTAAAGAGGAACATACTCAGGCTCAGAGAAACACAGCTAGTTAGCTAATTAGTGGTCAAACAGATTCAAACCAGGTCTGTCTTACTCCAATGTCCATCCTTTTTCACTCACTTTACTTTGAACTCATTTTAATGTTCAATTTACCAGCAGCAAAATTGGAACATTGTGAGAAAAGGAGCAGAAGGGGAAATCCATCCCTTGGTGCTATACCCCACCTACCCCAGGGTTTCTCTGCTTTGGTAGAAAAAGCTCCATGGAGCATGAAAGGAGCAGGCACCTGCCCTGACTTCAGTTAACCATGACCAAGGGCTGTAGGTCATCAAAAGGCACCTTTTAAGAGAGTGAAAAGGCAGCTACAGAGTGTAAGAAGATATGTGAAACACACATATCAATATAATTACTCATAGTCAATAAGAAAAAGGTAATGCCTAATAAAAAATAGGCAAAAGATAGTTCACAAAAGTAGCTATTCACATGGTCAATGAGCATGTGAAAAAATACTCATTATCATTAGGCATGAGAAAACTGCAAACTTGAACTACAATAAGAAACTACTGCATACCCATCAGAATTGCTAACATGAGTAAGACCACCATACCAAGTGTTGGTGTGGATCTGCAACAATCCCATCTTTCAAACACTGCTCTTGGAAGCTGCGGTTAGTAAAACTAGCAGCATTTCTGCTCCTAAGATTATGACCAACAGAAATGTATACATATATTCATCAAAAGACCTATAGAAAAATGCTCAGAGCAACACAATTCCTACTAGCCCCAAACTGGAAAGTTATCAAAAGCCCCAAAACAAGGGAATGGATAGATAAATTGTGGGATGTTCACACAATGGAATACTATACAGCAATGTAAATGAGCAAACTATCAGCATGGACGAATCTCACAAACATGCTGTTGAGCAAAAGAAGATAGACACAAGAGAGCGCATGCTGTTTGATACCATTTACATGAAGTTCAAAAATGGGAAACACTGAACTGTGCTGTTAGAAGTTGTTAGTATCGGTTAGTGACTAGAAGGGAACACTTTGGGGTTTCCTGGGGTGCTGGCAAGGTTCTGTTTCTTGATCTGTGTGCTGGTTACACACGTGTTCAGATTTCAAAAATTCAAGTTCTCTTATATGTACATTTTTCCGTACATATATTCATACTTGGATACTAAACTTTTAAAGTGCTGTAAATACACATGCTAGTTCTTAATATTTTGCTCCTACTTTGGCAATATAAACCAACTCGGTGGTTTGCATATATCTAAAATAAGAATTGTGTGACATATTGTGACCTATATTGTGAGGGAAATGTTAATTTTTTTCTTGATAATGCTTCACTGGCTTTTCATTTTGTCGGAATCCAGCAAAGAGAGGAAGGAAGGAAATAGTGAATTTCATTAACACCAGCAATTATTGCTGCTTAGCACTCATTCAACCAAAGCGGCATTAGCCGGCCAGGTTCCCCAAGATTAGAGACCTTTCTAGCCTGGGAGTAGGCACTAAAACTTATCTTATTACAATTTGTATACCTCCAAGAAGAGAAGCTTAAGGAAAATGACTGTGAAATTCTGAGACCTGGCTAAAATGAATTCTAAAGCCTTCACTTTCTAGGAAACAGGGTGAAAAGATTCAGAGAACATGCCCGCTTTTTGCATGGGCAGTCTTCATTTACAGTAGTAACTGAGAACAGGCAATATGGAATGTTTGAAGAACCTTAGCATTACTATGAGAACTGTTTACAAAAATTTCAGGTAATGCATCGATTGAGTTTTCTCATTTTCATCTCAATACAAAAGTAATTGAATTCTAGTATAAGAATTTAGTAAAAGAACAAACTTGAATTTTAAAAAACCAAAATTGAGAAACACCATCTGGCTCAGAGTGTGATGTGTCGCCTGAGACAATATTTAGAAACTGGTCTGTTTTTACACATAGTCCTGCCTTCTCATTGGACCACTGTGGAATCTGACCCAAGGTTGTCTGATCTGTTCAAGGTCACACAGTCGGTTGGTGGCAATGCAAGACAAGACCCACTGTCTTTAAACTTCCAGTCTCTTTCTCTTTTCACCCCATGATAGAGATTCCAAGTAATAGATTAATATTACCTCAAGGATCATAGGTATAAAATTAATGCATCCCTTTTAAAATATTTATTTCAGCTGGCTACCCTTGAATTCCCCCCAAAGAAACTATTTGGAAACAAGGATGAACGTGTGATTGCCGAGAGGCGAAGTCACTTAGAGGTAACAGACTTAAGTTCTTCTTTCTCTGATGTACCTAGAAAATTTGCCATCTGATTGACTGGTAAGAATTGTCCCTGTTAAGCACCATTACGTTTGTTCATGAGTGTGAAGGTGCTGCTTCATTAACACAGATGGCAGCAGGAGATTATAAAGTAAAGATATTGGTTTATTTAAAATGTAAGTTCTTATCCCCCTTCTGGTCTAAAGGAACACTTTTCTGGTTTTTAAGGAGATACATTTATTGTGAGGGTTAGGAAGCAGGTTGTGGGTGAGAACTAAATATTCACTGTAGACAGATGGTGTGTAATACAGGATAAGGGTATGAAGCTTGCTGGAAAAAACTTAGAATAAATTAACTGAAGATTTATATATTGCATCAATTGTTGCTTTTCAAAGATGGTTTTTTTTTTTTTTTTTTGCAAAAAGACACATACCTATTTTAATCATGGTTAGATTTCTTTTTAACTTATTTTAATTTGTTACTTTTTTTAATCTCGTAAGCCAGCAACAAGTAGAACTCTGGTTTAACACAATTGTTATTTTTCTGATTGCCTCACTGCCGTGCATATTGTTTACCACTTTCTCTACTTCATATTTCTTTTCAGAATATAGTTGCTTATTTGGTTGGGATCTGATGCTAATGAGGCTGAAACCATGGGCTGAGGCCTTTTGTGGACCAGTTGGATTTTGTTTTTTGTTTTTTTTTGAGAACCATTGGAAGCACAGGTGCCCGGTCACAGTTGGCCTCAGTCCTCGGCCGCTCTCTTTCCTTTAGAGCCATTGAGGCAGACAGAAGATAAAGTGCCAGTAACTCACTACAGTTTAGTGTCAGCAGCTTTTAGGGGCCCTCAAGGTCCCCTTTCTATTTCTCTAAGCAGGATAATAAGAATACCTTTTGCAAATGAAAATGAATAAGAAAGCGCCTGAGAAAACCCTTTCTGAATTGTGCAATGTACATACAAATTAGGTATTTTTCTTGTTCCTAGTGACAGCGAGGCTGCCTTTTGGGATCCACCTAATGCTGATGGACTAATGATGAGGGAAAGGTCTGGAGACTGGAGGTCCCATTGAGAGCAGAAGGGAGAAATTAGAGGACGTGAAGAAGTTGAAGACTAGGAGATGTGGTTAATGAGGGGAATTTTAGAGTTTAGTGATCTTCAGTATAGATAGAGCAGGACCTTTTTTTGTTGCATGGACCCCTTTGCCAGTCAGGTGAAAACCACAGACCCCTTACTAAGTCCACACTATACTGTGTATTATTTAATATATCACACCCACACCAACACATTCCCACAAGAATAATGTTTTTTTTAAATTTCAATTCAAACTCTCGGACCCCTTGTTAAGAACCCCTGGTATAGAGCCATTCGGAAGAAGGACGAGTTGTTAAGTTGTGGCTGTGCTTATAGGCATTTGAATTCATCTGTAGAGTTAGACGTTTGAAGAGGTGCTAGAACTATTGAGACCCAGCTAATGACGGATAATTGTAGGCTTTTAAAAATCATCCTATGATGGCTTGACCCTAATACCCAACTGAAGAATTTGCCTTCACAGAAAAGATTATCTTGGTGAGCCTGCTTGGTCAAATTCTTGTAAAGTTTTGATTGTACTATATAAACACTTAAAAAATAAAACTGTTTTATTTTGATGTCCCTACCTATCCGAGGATTCCTTCTGTTGCCTGTGACTATTATTCACCTGTGGCATTAGCTTTTATAGAATGGGTTTCCTAATGGAAATAGATAAATTAAATGCATTTCACCTGATTTTAACTGTTAAATAAAAGAACAGTATGTTCTTTTCAAGGAGTGAGCATGATTTAGTTTCACTTTAATGTAAAACTCATTTGAGATTCTTGGGTTAAGTTCTTGCAACTATTGTGACTTTTTTTGATCTCCTAACATCATGTGATTTAGTATATTTTCCTATGACAATGAATATAATTATTTTTCCTGCACTTCCTATTTAATTTATTTAAACAAACATTTCTTTAATTCCTACTACATGCTGGAGACAGTGGTTGGTGATATATAGAATACAAAGATAAGACATATCTCTCCCTCCAAGAGCATATGCTTAAATTGTCTACAAAACTCTACCTAGAGGAATAATGTAAATACATAAGCACATACAGAAAGTTGGATTCCAGTAGGACACAGCTGCATTAGTAATACACATAGTACTTGTACAAAAGGAATTATCTAATGAATTCTTAAAAGCCAGAAATGCATCTTTCTAAATCTTTTCACTCTGATAGAACAACTCCAAGCAATGTTTAAGCAAGAATTGTTATGGTTTGATCTCCCTTACCTATTAAAATATTTCCAAGATTTGGACCTTTGTTTATCAGCAAAAAATATAAAAAATGTTTTCATATTAAAGACCTAGCCACCATGCTGGTACTTTCCAAGTTCTATAAGTTAAATATGTTAAAATATTTATTTGTAAAAATGGTGGTTAGTAACAGAAATTTCTGGTTCTCATGAGATATCTTGGAGACTAATTTTCTTACCTTGGAAACAGTAGCAGTAGTTGTGTGTGTGGTGGTGGCAGTGGCAGTGGCAATGGGGGGCTGGTGGATTGTGCCGTAAAGGCACATGATCATGGTAAATGGAGGAGTATAAATTTTGCCCCCAGGTCTAAGCCTTATAAGAATTGCAGTAATGTGGTGGGTGCAGAATCAAGAACACACAGCTTTAAAATGGTAGGAGAAGCTTGTGGTGCCCTTGCTGGCCCCCCACCTTTCCCCCCACTTGGTGTGGAGCCTGCCTGCCATCTCATTGTGGGTCCCTGGCCCTTTTTTGAAGGGTGCAGAGTAACCTCTAAGCACACACTGGGGAACATGAATGGCTGTGCTAGTCTAGCAGGTGACAACCTGAAAGATTGAGCAGGAAACTTTTCAGGCTCTTCTTCCTAGAACTTGACTTGTAGGCAGAACAGCTTGAGGATAGCTAAAGCAGTGTAAGAAACAGGTTGAAGCAGCTTGGGGCAAAGGATTACCTCCTTTAAGACATACAATAGAGCACCCAGGAGCAGGTGAGTCTTTTTCATAGGGCTAAAGGGGACATTCAAATTCCTAAGGGCATGAACAAGAACAGGCCCAGGAGAACATGCAGGCTCAGAAAAGATGGAGAGGACCCTGCACTTCACATTTGCCTCAGGCTGATGTTCTTGATAGGAGCGCTACACTTTGAAGGAGAGCACAAGCCATTGCAAAGCTAATTTCCAAAGACTGAGAAAGGTTTTTTTTGTGTTGGTTGATTTGTTTGTATTAGCTCCTAGCACTCAAGGAAATCTCTGTCATATCACTAACTGGATAAAAACTTCAGGAACAGACAGCTCAGGGACTAAATCTCAGAGTTAACATGTTAAATTTTTAAACTATAAGTAACCTAGATTAATGTCCAATATATTTGTTATTATTTGATGGTTTCTAGATTTTATCTTCCTTTGGATGGGCCCTCATTTCTTGTTTGTTTGTCTTGTAATCTTTTGTTATACACTGTGTATTTTAATATTTTAATTAGCAAAATATATATAAAACCTAAAATTTTGCCCTTTTAAAATTTATTTATTTTTTTATTAGAGAAGTTGTAGGTTTACAGAAAAATCATGTATAAAATACAGAGTTCCCATATACCATCCAGTTAGTAACATCTTCATTAGTGTAGTTCATTTGTTATAATTTATGAAAGAACATTTTTATAATTGTACTATTAACTACAGTCCATCATTTATAATAGGGTTTATCATGTTGTACAATCCTATGTTTTTTCTTTTGATATTTATGCTAGTAATATTTATACAACTTAAAATTTCTCCCCTTTAACCACATTCAAATACATAATTCAGTGCTGTTAATTATGTTCACAATGTTTTGCTACCATCACCACCATCCATTTCCAAAACTTTACAATTAGAAATTTTGTATAATTTAAATACTAACTCCCCATTCCCTATCACCACCCAACCCCTGGTAATCTATATTCTCGATTCTGATTCTCTGTGTTTGCTTATTCTAATTATTTCATATCAGTGAGATCATACAATATTTGTCCTTTTGTGTCAGGTTTATTTCACTCAACATGATGTCTTCAGGGTTCATCCATATTGTTAAATATATCAGACCTTTAGTCCTTTTTATGGATAGATAATTTTCCATTGTGTATATTTACCACATTTTACTTATCCATTCATCAGTTGATGGACACTTGGATTGCTTCTACCTTTGGCAATTGTGAATAATGCCACTGTTGAACATCAGTGAGCAAATATCTGTTCAAGTCCTTGCTTTCAATTCTTTTGGGTATATAACTAGTAGTGGAATTGCTGGGTCATATGGTAATTCTATACTTAGCTTTCAGAGGAGCCACCAAACTGTCTTTCAGTTTATATTTTCCAGCAGCAAAGAATGAGTGCCTCCATTGCTCCACGTCCTCTCCAACATTTGTAATTTTCTGTTTTAATAGTAGCCATTCTGGTGTGAAATGGTATCTCATTGTGCTTTTGGTTTGCATTTCTCTCTTAGCTAATGGTGGTGAGTGGCTTTTCATGTGCTTTTTGGCCTTTGTATATTCTCTATGGAGAAATGTCTATTCAAGTCTTTTGCCTATTTTTTGATTAGGTTGTTTATCTTTTTATTGTCGAGTTATAGGATTTCTTTTTATATTCTGGATATTAAACCCTTGTCAGATATGTGGTTTCCAAATATTTTCTTCCATGGAGTAGATTTTCACTTTACTTTTGTAATAAAGTACTTTGATGCACAAAAATTATTAATTTTGATGAGGTCCCATTTATCTATCTTTTTCCTTTGTTGCTGGTACTCTGGGTATAAAGTCTTAAGAAACCATTGATCCTGAATATATTTCTCTACATTTTCCTCTAAGAGTTTTATAGTCCTTGTTCTTATATTTAGGTCTTTGATCCATTTTGAGTTAATTTTTACATATGGTGTGAGATCGGGGACCTCCTTCATTCTTTTACATATGGATATCCAGCTCTCCCAGCACTATTTGTTGAAGAGACTATTCTTTCCCAGTTGAGTGGACTTGGCAGCTTATCAAAAATCACTTGGCCATCAATGTGAGGACCTATTTCTGAACTTTCAATTTGATTCCATTGTTCTATATATCTTTCCTTATCACTGGTGGATTCTAGGAAACATTCCAAGAAGAATTAACACTAATCCTGCTTAAACACTTCCAAAGTGTTGAAAAGGTGGGAACATTCCCTTACTCTTTTTATGAGACCAACATCCCCTACTATCAAAGCCAGATAATAATACCACAAGAAAAGACAATTACAGACCAATATTCCTTAAGAATATAAATAAAAAATAAAGAAGGAAGGCCCACAGGATCTTTGAGCATTTCTTTTTATTTTTCTCTTATTGCTGCTCAAATCATCTCTCATCCCATATTTGGCTAATGGGAATCTCTGCAAGTTGTCACCTTAGTTCTTTTTTTTTAAATTATTACAAATACATACTCAGACCCCTCCCCCATTCCCTGGTAACCTCTGTTTTCTGTCTGTGAATTTGCTATTATATGTGATGTCACACAATATTTGTGCTTATGTGCCTTACTTGTTTCAAAGAGCATAATATTTTCACGGTTCTTCAGTGTTGCAGTATGTCTTTTAAGTTCATTCTTTCTTATGGCTGAGTAATTCCTTTATGTGTATTTACCACATTTTGTTTATCCATTCATTTGTTGTTCGACACTTGGATTGTTTCCACTTTTTGGCTGTTGTGAATAATGCGATATAAACATTAGTGTCCAAGTGTCTGTTTGAGACTGTATTTTCACTTTCTTTGGGTATATACTTAGAAGTGGAATTGCCAGTTCATATTGTGTATTTAACTTTTTGAGGAACTGCCATTTTGGTTCCCACCCTGGCTATCCCATTTTACATTCCCACCAACAATGCACTAGAGATCCAATTTCTCAGCATCCTCTCCAACCCTTGTTATTTTCAGTTGTTTGTATGTTTGTTTTTATAATGGACATCCGTGTGGGTATGAATGATACCTCATTGTGGTTGTGATTGGCATTTCCCTAATGGCTAATGATATTAAGCATATTTTCATATACTTATTGGACATTTCTATATCTTCTTTGGAGACATGTCTGTACAATTCCTTTGTGCATTTTTGAATTGTGTTGTTTGTCTTTTCATTGTTGCATTATAGAAATTCCTTTACATATTCTGGATCTTTGAGGATTTCTATTGTGGGTGGATCTCCTTATTACTGTCTTCCTGGCCCAGCTTGAAACAGTTACGCTTCACTGTGCACGTAGAAGGACAGACCCTCCTGCTAGGCAGCCAGAAGATTATGATGACAGCCCTGTCCATGGGGCATGTTTCTAGGTTCTATATAGTACTTCTTGTAACGCTGCCAACAGCTCCAGGAGATATATGTTTGCAGATAAAGCAGTGGAGATAACAGGAAAAGAGTGTATTCAGCCTCTGCCTGATGAGTTGTTTTGAGCAAAAAATGCTTTTTCCTGTATTTGAAGCCAGACACCATTACTCTTCGGTTGAACCAAAAGAAACTGCCATTGTTGTAGGTCTAAAATGGTGGAATATCTGCCATTTCATCTGCTTCAACTTAATACCACTGCTATCTCACATTTACTAGGTGTTTACTAAGTGCCAGGCATGAGCGAAATGCTTAATATGTCATGTCATTTACTGACAGCCAGCTGATGAGGTGAATTCTATTTTTATCTCCATTTTCAGGTGAGGAGATTGAATCTTGGAGAGGATAAAAAGGTCACATAGCTAATAAGTGGCAGAGCCTCAATTCAGCCTTGTGTCTCAGAACCAGCCTTTTCTTTGAATAAGCAAGCACACACTAAATTTTAAGATGAATCTGGAGTTTTCCTTTAAAGAAATGCCATGTCTTCTGAAAAAATCTCATCTTCCAACATCATCACTAAAATGTTAACTAAGATCCATTGCCTGATTACTTACTCTTAAATATGATTTCATTCACCCAGCAATTATTGGATACCTAGTCTATACCAGGCAGTGTTCTAGAACAGAGGAAAGTAAGTAGCAGTTCAGCGTCCCCATCCTCTTTTCACTGACCATGGTGGTAATGATGGCCTTTCATTATGATCTTTTTTTTTTCCCCCTAAGGAATATGTTTATTGTGATTGTTGATTTTAAATATTCACTTCATGGGTCATCAGAGTTCTGAATCTGAGTTGCTTATGGCTTTGTTTATTTTTGAGGACATGATATGTGACATTGTTCTGATGCAGGATTTCTTTTGAGAATACATAAAATTCACCAAAGTATGAAAAAGGACCCCCTATCTGAATTACTGAAGAATGTAAACTCATATCTTCATGACTTTTAAATATTATGTGTAAGTATTATACAAATATACATATATATATCGGCATAGTATATATCCAAATGGATATCAAAATGGGTTCTAATAAGTAAAGTATGGTATGGTAATTATTAACCATAGGCCTTAAACATCTTGTGTAGCCCTAAAATACAGTGCTTCTCAAACTGTCAGTGGTGAAGGACCAGTTATTCACACTCCATCACTTTTCAGTATTTTATAAAATGAATGAAAATCAATTATTAGAAAAATGAAAAAAAGGACATAAAGAATGCAATTCTTTTTTTAACAGACATAATGTTGCTCTGTTAGTTGCAATAAAGGTGTCTAAAACGCAGACCGACTTTAAGAAGCAGTTTCAGAACGTCCATGAAACCTCACCTCTACTTTTTGTAAAACTCCTGTCACTTTCTTGCTTGTATCAAAAGATACCTGTTTAAGTCTCAGATCTTCCTTATTATGCTCTGAAGTTACTTGGAGGCAGCAGAATTGACATCTAATTCAATTCGGAGTCTCCCATAGTGCTTCACAAATGCTTCACACGGCTGTCAGGACTTACCTGTTCACTGAAATTATCAGAAAATCTCCCCAAATTAGCCTGAAAGTAATGAGTTTTTTGTTTTGTTTTATTTTTGTTGATTGATGGGAGGTGCATTTTGGGTTGCTAATTTCAGAGAACATTATCATCTACTTGGAAGCCTTTCCACCAATTATCTTAATAGTCTGTCATTTCAAGGAGTAACTGTAATTAATGGAAACAAATGAAATCCTCTAAAACCATAAAGCTTTCAAGAATAATACAACCACCTTTGGAAATAAGAACCTGAGAAATCTGTATGAAGTTTTCTTCAAAGTGCTGGGGCTGGAATCAGGCCAAGGCCACTTCTTTCTTCCTCATTTTCATCATGTTAGTTACAAGAGTATCAAGATAGATACAGAGTAATGTGGTGGCTAAGAGTGCAGGTCTTGGAGCAGAGCAGCCTGGTCTTGAATCCTGGGCCCACGCCTTTGGAGAGTTATTTAACGTCATTGCTTCGGTTTCCTAATCTGTAAAAGGGCATAATAATACCATCCTCATAGAGTTGTACTGAGGATTAAATGCGATAATGTACCTAACATGAACTCTGGTACAGAGAAAAAAATTTAAAAAAACATTAGGTGGTGTTAGGATGACATTGAAGATTGTTGTTGTGGTGGTGGTGGTGGTGGTGGTGGTGGTGATGGTGATGATGGAGACTTATGGTGCATTTTAGGTCTGCTTTCAGAGTAAAGGAAGGTCAAAAGATCACTCCACACCTTCCCAGCAATCATAACGTGTAACATTATGAGTATCTCACTTGCTACTTTTACTTGGAAAATCAGCTTCTGAGAGTGAAGACACTAAAATTGTGTGAGTATTCTCATTCACGATAATACCTGGAGGATATCAAGAATCTCTTGCTATAATTCCATCCTTTCTTTCAACTTGTAAAATTGTAATCTAGAAATTAGTAAAGGCTTTCTGGATGATTTAATCATAGTGGAGCTGTTACCCAATGAGAAAAAGATTAGAGACGTAGGATCATTATGAAACGAGCACAGCTCCTCCTCATTTACATAGCTGTTATCTACAGCTGGTTACATTGACTGTAAGACTGCCTACTGTGGAGTCTCCAAATGTCCTGAGGTAGCCCCTGAGCTTCTGCCTATGAACAAAACAGACAAGTGTCAATGCCTTGCAGCCAAAGACCTCCCCAGGAATATACCTATTTGGGGTGGGGGTGGGGAAGAGGTTGATTTATTGATTCACTGCAACAGGGGAGAACATGTACTGGGGAGCCACAGGGCAGCTCAGTAAGTAGGTGTTATAAAGCATTTATAGGACTTGGCTTGTGTTAGGTGATTTTACTGAGGGTGCAAGAAAATAGGGCATTGCTCTGGATTGGATGCTGAGGGTAATTCTGTGATTGGATATCTTAATAATTCTTATCGAGAAGACAAGAACAGAATGAGGTCATAAAACTGCTGAATGGTAAAGAAATAGCAGTCACCCATATTAATCCATATTAGCCAGGATAGGGGGATATTTGATCACATTCACGGTTTGTACAATGTTCACATTTTTGTCTCTGGTCAGATAAGATTATGGAGTGGCATTTGTTTGTTGTTGTTTGTCTTGCTCCGTCATGGTTACAGAGAAGTCTTGTCTGCTGTTGGTGTTCTCTGAAACAGTTCATAGCCAGCAGGAGAGTACTACAGCTTCGCTGTGATTGACAGGCCAGCTCTGAGAATCCGGTCCTCATCTGTACACTGGAGATAATAATAGTACCCACGTCGTAGAGTTGTTGTGAGGGTTAAATAAGATGATTCATGTAAAATTCTTACATTGGCAAAAACTAGAAATAATAGCTATTTTAAAAATTATTGCTGTTTCACTTGTCATTTTGACAGTGACTTACAGTATAATTTTTAAAAAAGTAAACATGCATTTTTAATACATCTCTCGTCATCCCTCTTTCACTTCTATCCTCCCTCCATCCTCTTATTTTTCCTTTGCTCCCTTATTACTCTGTTGAACAAAAGGAGGGAGGAAGAATGGGTGGGTAGATGGATAGAAGAGTGGATGGGTGGGTGATGGATGGGTAGATGGGTGGATTTGACACTGTTGCTTATTTTTCTTGAGAGTTGAAGTTAAACTATTAATTTTTTTAAAAAAGATAATCTCTAAACAAATTATATTTTTTCCTACTCCTGAGTATATTTTAAGTACAGCTTGCTCATTACTCAAGTTTGAGAGTCACTATTGTATCTAATTTTTACCAACTATCATTTTTATTCATTCATTTTCCCCAAACTCGAAATAGATGTGTGTTTATATAAATCAGTGCTTTTCAGAGTCTGTAATTAATGAGGTACCCACCCAGTGGACTACCTTTGAAATTACAACATTTGAACACAGAAACCAGGAAGGAACTGTATTATAATCATGTTTAACCATAAAATAGGTTAGCAGTCAGGTGAGTATTGATGTTAATTGGCAAACAATTGCAAAGATCCTTTCCCCCGGAATTTTCTTATATTACCACAAAGACTTTTTCACATTGATGTTTGGTTCAGAGGATCTTCAGCCTCTTCTACCTTGTAATATCATTTAGGATATTCTATGTGACCTGTTACTACATTTAATCACACAATCAGTATAATTTGTAAAGGCTTTTCTTCAAGGGTCACCTAAGATATCACAATATAAGTTTCCCCTGCCTCCATCCCTTACTTTCTGCAGTACTAAATGCCCTTTAGTCCTGTGAGACAGAAAAGTTGGACAATAATCCTCTATCAACTTAGTGTGAAGAGGCAGGAAGCACTTGAGCACCTTAACTTTAACATCAAATTACAGTAAGAATTTCCCATGGAAAAGAAGAGTGTCTTCAGTTAAGGACATGGCACCGGTTTTCTTGATACACTCTGACCTACTTTGGCAACCTTTACAACCCTTTCTGGTGCAAAAGAAAACTTGCCTTTACCTGACAGTGCTGATTTGTTAATATCAGGTGCCTAAAGAGTTCCTAGAGTCAAAAGCAATTCCATTAGACTAGCAAATTTCTATTGTGTGAGGGTTGTACAACCATCTCCGACTTTTCCAAACTTCAGTGGTTTAAAGGGACCTTTCAGATACCATTATATAGAAATCAATGACCTATACCTTCTTTCCTCATTTTTTTATTATGGCAATATATGCAAAACATATACAGAACCAAAACAAATAACATAATGAACCCCAGTGTACCCTCCCCTATCACTCGGCTTCAACATTTATAAGCATACAACCAATCTTGTTTCTTTTATGTCCCCACACACTACCCATACACACACACATACACACACAGGACTATTTCAAAGTAAATCCCAGATACCATTCCACCCATAAATAATTTAGGGTATATTTCTTAAAAGAGAAGGACTTTTTTTTTAAAACATGTCTATAATACCATCATCCTCACACACACATTCCCAAAACAAACTTTAATCCCTCAAAATAAACAAATGCCTAGTCAGTGTTCAAGCTTTGCCTATTTTCTCGTTTTGTTTTTTTTTTTCAGTAAACCTGTTTGAACCAAGACTCAAATTAGATCCACACACAGCACTTGGGTGATACATCTCTTAAGTTTCTTACAATCTTTCCATTTATTTATAGACTATCAAGCCATATTCTTTTGCCTGTTGAATTCCTCTCACTCTGAGTTTTGCTGATTGCTCCCCCATGGTGCTGTTCACCATGCTCCTCTAATCCTGCATTTTCTGAAGACCAGTAGTTAGATCCAGAGGTTTGTTCGAGTTTAGGTTTGATTTTTTAGCAGTAACTCCAGGTGTTACTCTCCTTCCCATTGCATCACAGAGGAAGCACGCACTGTCTGGTGGCCTCTGTCTTGGATCTTTGCTGCCTTTCTTAAAGCAATCTGAGGACAGTGGCGGTCATCGATTCCCCTCAGGACAGCTCCCCATGCCTGGACCAAGCTTGCCCCGCACATTATCACTTATGTGGTTCCTGTGTTCCAAGAGTTCACAGTCTTGTCAGAGCAGAGACAGATCAACAAGTAATTTCAGGTTCATGTCATAACTGCAGGGATAGTCAGCTACTAATAATTCGGCGGTAGGTCCAAGGTGTGATTGCCAAATCAGTGGTTCTCAGACCTGCCTTGCCAATCGTCAAAATCATCTTGAGCAGCTTTTTGGAAATTACAGAATCTCAGGCCTTGTTCCAATATCTTCGGACTCAGCAGGACTAGGGTGGGACCCAGGACTATGTACTGTGGGACGATGAGAATGGTAGGGAGGTAGACAGGGAAGCAAAAGCCAAATTCCACAAGCCATCTTCATGACATTGGACCTTATCCGGAGAAGAATGAGAAGCCAGGGGAGGGTTTTGAGCAGGGGAGTGGAGGGTGAGATTTTACTGCAGGGAGCCTAGTGGCAGGAAGAACAATTACTGGGCTGCTGTTTTTGCTTTCTTCCGGGAAAGACACAGTGGTGTCCTGAACTAGGAATTGATGGCAGCTGGGATGGAGATGGGACGGCAGGCAGTGGATTAGAGAGATACATGAGAGAGAAATTCAGCATGGCTTATTGCTCCACTGAGAGCTGAGGAGTGGTGATGAAATTAGTCACAGCTCCCTCCCCCCACCCCCCCAAAAAAAGAAAACACAACCCTCTACATTAGTCTTTACAAGAAAGTGAAATCTGATATTAAGTGTATTTGTGAATTTTACATTTCTACACACTATACATGGTATTGAAATAGAGCCTCTTTCCACTTCACTAATTTGGAAGTTGGAAGCCATTTCCATTCTCCCCAGACACAGCTGCAGTGGTGTTTCCATTTTGGGGGCTTTTGATATTCTAATATCATTCTCAATTACAGTCCCACATCATGTGCAGTCCTAGCATTAAATCAGTAACATCTGTCATCTCCCCCAGCTCCCCTGCTCATTTACAAGGTGTTTGGGGCTCAGCAAAAACATTACAGGGATTCTCCAGTCTTCCCTATTTATGGAAGTAGCATCAGATGAAAGCAAACAGCACAGTTCAAACTGGCAGACTTAGAGCTGTGGGTGTGCTGTTAATAGAGTTCAGTATGGAACATTTTTCATTTCCCTGGTTACTTTTAGAAGCAAAATGCAATAAGGCCTGAACGAACATTGCAGAGTTAAACAGCTGGAGGGTTGTTCCTACTCTTCCTAGATGCAGCAAGGCATTGCTATTTGTTTTCTTTTATTAAATGTCTCATTGCCTCTGAGACAGAAGTAGGTACCACAAGTGGCAGGGACAAAAGGAGCATCCTGCATCAGCTTGCTTCTCTGTCCCAGTACCTGGAGGTGGCTTGCCTACCTTGTTCAGAGACAGATGTTATCTTCAAGTTGCTGTTGACCTTATTGTTTATTCTGCTTAATTAAATACCATTTTAATATTTTCCCATTCTGCCGCTCCTTACATCTCACATTCATGCTGTGGCACAACGGGGGTGAGAAGGAAAGGTCTTTTAAACTGAAGCATTTAATTAGCTCCCAGGCCCCAGGGGAAGTGTCACAAAGAAATGCAGCTAAAAGTGGGGAAAAAGAATAGCCGTGCTTAAGATGTGCTGCCTGGTGGTAGAAAAGTCGTTTACTGACTACCTTCTGATGCTGTTGGAGTTGTTAAAATTGTTTTAGAATCAGAGACCATCTTGAATCATTGGTGTATTTGTATCATTAATTTCCACTGTGATTATTCCATGTTTATTTAGTTGTGGTTGCTCATTTCTACCAGAACCTGCTATTTCTCTTTTTTCCCCCAGGGCACAGATCATCCTCTCAGTAGATAAAGGGATGGCCCACCAGTCGGTTTCTTAGTCCCTTCCTGGCACCACCAGGTGACCTGATTGTCATTTAGAGTCCTTTAGATTGAGTTGTTTAAATGCAGTCAATATCTTATAAATATTCATTTGGGAGAGCATAAAAAGGTTTATAAGATAAAATGTGTTATAAGATATAATTTGTGGTTATATAGATATAATTATTTATGGATGATATTACAGGTTTAATTATATAGGTATAATTCTATAAATATGGAGATAGCTTATAGCTATATAGATTAGACAACTCAATATACTATATAGGCATAATTATATAGATATATAGAAATATAATTATTATAGAATAAAATAAGATACAACTGCACTTTTTTGTAAAATCATAAAATACAGGAAGCACCGGCAGCACTGGAGTGATTGCAGGGCAGCCCGGTCACCCTGGTGTCCGTGCACTCTGGGCAGCGCTTACAGCTTGCGCCCTGTGTGTGTCAGGCTGGCCTAGCGGCAGCTAGCTCAGGCAACAGGCAAGCTGGGCTGCCCTTGGTCTTTCCTGCTGCTTTGGAATCATTCTGAAGATGAATTCACTTAGGCCCAGTGCGGGCATCTGAGTTCATGCACTCACGTTCCCTGAGTTCTTGTGGCCTAAGGGTGTGCTTCTTCATTCTTTGGAAAATAAGGAGAAAGCTTGTTGTGAGCCAAAAGGTCCTCATCAGAAAACTGGATGCTTAAGTCAGAAAATAAGAACACTGAGGAAAACACAGCAATCGAGGCCAAGAGTATGCGGAAGTCCGCTCTCCCCACTGTCCTGGTTCGAGAGCGCTTTAACGCACAGGGCAATCGGCGGGCTGCACTAGCGAGGCTGTCTGCTTTCAGCCAAAGCTCGGGCCCCCCTCAGTCACCAGCAGCTGCCGTCCCATCACATCACGCACCCGTGCTGTGTGCTGTTGCATGTCCATCAGTGGTGGCATCCATGGCGGACAGTTCCAGGGCACGCTGGCTGCGAACAACCAGCCTTTTGGCTTTGCTCCCTGCTCAGACCCAGACCCGGGTGGTCCAGAAGGGTCGGGGGAGGGCAGGCCCTGGAGGTCTGCCTTCCACCCTAAACAAGGACAGCTGGGAAGTGTGGTCTGCATATTTCTCAGAGGCCAGCCACAGGACCTATCTCCAGTTCCCACAGGATGATCTGCTCAACAACACCCACTTTGGGGGCGTTTCTCCCTCTGCCACCCTCGCTTCTGTTTTCAGGATCACCTTCTAAATAACCCGCCTGCACCTGTACGCTTACCTCTGCTTTCAGAGGCTCTCGAACTGAGTCACCTGCCCAGAGGTCCCCGCTGCTGTGGGTGGGGAGTATAACCTTTCTGTCCATTTTCCTGGGTGTTTGTTTATGTATATCTGAACCTGTAGACATACATAGTGCTGTTTCTTGTATATGCCTAATTTTTAGAACATTAAAAAAAAATCAATGTCAACGTTGCATATGTGCCAATAGTTTTATTTGGTTTATTCTGAAAAGCAGTCCTCTGCCCCCTTTTTATGCCCTCCATTTCTCTCTTCCCAGCAACAACCTTTCAATAATCTTAGTTGATTCTTTTGGTATTTTCCTCCAAACTAAAGTTAAATTTCTTATATTACTTCCCCTTGATTTTTTTTTTCTTTTTTGTCATTTGGGTGCTGTTAATATCCCACCATAGACACTCGTGCCATGTCTCTCCTCAGTGTCCCATGTGGTTGTATCGTGACTGTGGTGAGATCATCAACCAGTGTTTGCATTATTCTGACCATGGAAATCTCATTTACAGCTGAGCCATGTAGTTCACTGCAGTTACTTTTCCTGTCCTGCAGATTTTCCTTCTCATAGTTAAAGTTTTTGTTTGTTTACATGCTTTATTATGTACTTACCATGAATTTAACTTGGAACTCTTGGTCAACTCTATAAATCTCTTCTCCAAAGCATTCAGACCATCAGTTGAGTGTATCTCTCTAAAGAAATCTCTCCTGAAAACTCCTTCCCTGCTCCAGTGAGATGGGTCACACTTTCTGTTCTGTGCTATTCCTTCTCCTCCAGCCCTTGTTCTCCTTGAATGGGCTCCCCTGCTTCCTGGACCCCTTGGCTTCCTCTTTCTTGATTCACTCCCTCATTTTGATGGAGTACATCTCTAACAGTGACCTGAGAAGGATGTGTGAGAGGTAAATTTTTAGAGAGATGTCTGAAAATGTCTTTATCTACACAATGGCTTGATACAAAATGTTAGTTGGAAACCATATTCTTTTAGAATTTGAGAGGATTGCTCCATTTTCTTCTAATTCCAGTGCTGCTTTTGGGCTGTTCAAAGCCACTTTGATTCTTGATCCTTTGTAGGGCCTTCCCTCCATCCTCAAAATTCTGAGCTTTTTCAGTGCTGGTTTGCTGAAGGTCTCTGCTCATCAGTTCTGGGCACTGCATAGGTTCTTTCAGCCTCCTTCATGTCCTTCATTTCTGGGAAGTTTTCTTGATTTATTTTCTTGGTGATATCCTCCCTTCAGGTTTTTTTCTGGTGTTTCTTTCTGGACTCCCTTTTGTTCAGTGCTGAACCTCCCAGTCTTGTCCTCTAATTTTCCTCTTTCCTCTATTTTCTCTCTCTCTCTTCCTCTCTCTCTCACCCCCCTTCTCCCTCCCCCCATCTTTTTCTCCCTCTCATTCTACTTTCCGGGGCATTTCCTCACCTTTATCATCCAATGTTTCTAGTGAGTTTTTGTGTGTTTAATTCCTAGGAACTAAGAACTCATTTTCAGAGTCTCTGATTTTTCTTTTAATTTTTAAATAAACTTTTAAAAATAAAAACATAATGCATATACCATGAAGTGCATGAAGATTAGCACTTTGTTGAATCTTCACAAAGTGAACACACCTTTTTAAGTACCATGTCAGAAACTAGGACGTGGCCGGCATCCCCAAAGCTCCTTAACACCAACTTAACACCTCTGCCAACGGTTATTTTCTCCCTCCACTTCAAAAGTGGCTACCAGCCTATGTTCCAAGACCAAGATTAGTCTTACCTCTTATCAACTTCATGCAGTGTCTAGTTTCTTTCACTCAGTAATTTGTTTGCACAACCCATCCATGTTGTGCACAAGCATTTGTTTGTTTATTGTTAATTCTTATGTTCAGTTGTTATCAATATACCAAAGGCATATCGTTTATTCTACTGTTGATGGCCATTTGGACTGTTTCCAGAGTGGGACGATTACAAATAGTGCTCTGTGAACGTTCTAGTACATGTCATTTAGTGAATGCACGTGGTAAGTGAGAGGGTTGTATCAACAAATTAAACAGACAAAATCTTACCCTTATGGTGTTTCACTTTAGTGGAGGGAAGCAGACCGCAAGAAAATAAATAGGCTCTCTCTGCCTAGAGGGGCCCACACCAAATCTTGGTGTGTATTTCTGTCTTTCTCTCCCATTTCTCAGCAAGCTCTGTTCTTTCCCCCATTTCCCAAATAAATTCATTTTACTGGCCTGAAAAAAAAAAATCAGGTATGATGAGTGCTATGAAGAAAGAAAAGTTGGGATAAGAGAGATGGAGAATGATGGAAGTGGGAGTGCTATATTATATAGGATGTCAGAGAAGGTGTTTCTAATAAAGGGACATTTGAACAGAGACCTGTAGGAAGCACAGGAGTGAGCCGAGTGAATACCTGTTCAGTCAGAGGGAGCAGCAATTGTAAAGGCCTGAGGGAGGAGTGTGCTGGTGTGTTCTGGAAGCAGCAAGGAGGCAAGTGAGGCTACACATCATGAGGAAGGTAGAAGTAGGAGGTGAGATCAGGCAGGTGGTTGGGCCAGACCACGTAGGGCCTTGACGGCCATGGTGGGAACTTTGAACACTTATTCTGAGTAAGATGGCACACCCCTGGAGGGTTTGCCCAGAGATGTGGCACCATCTGTTGTAAGTTATGGAAGGAAAGGCACTGGCTGCTCTGTGGAGAACAAACTGTTGCCAAGGGAACAGAAAGGGAGCAGGGAGACCTAGAGGAGGCCATGGCAGCAACCTGGGTGATAGCAGTAGATGGTGGGAGGAGGGGCTGGATACGGATAGAATTTTAAGTCAGACATGTCAAGATTTTGATAGACTGGAAGTAGAGAGTGAGAAAAATAAGAGTTGAGGATGACACCAGAGGTTCCAGGCTTCCCAGCTGGAACAGTGAGATGGAGAAAGCTGAGAGAGGAGCAGAGCTGGGGGTGGAACAGGACTGATAATCAACTGCCCTGCAGCAGTACGGAAGCGGTGTTCAACAGAAAACCTTCCATACTGGGTGATAAATTGCCTTGGTCCCAAGCCTTCGGAATGTTCCCCGCTGCCCTATCCCCTCCCCCAGCCACTGCAGGCCTCCTCACCATTCTGCAGGTAGAGTGGAGATGCCTAGGGCATCCGGGGTCTCCAGGACCAAGACGCTAGCCAGCGCCTGTTCTCATGAGGCAGGGCCCCTGTCCTGTGAACTGGTAAATATCTTGAATATCATCTCTGGGTGGAAATCACTAGTTAACCTAAGGGGCTGAGTCTGAGTTTCGGTCTGGAGGGCCGAGAAGCTGGCTTGGCCAGTGGTCTTTGTACCTTAGCTTTGGATGTGGTACTTTAATTTTTATGTTTCTTTTTTCAATGATTACAAATGAAATGCACGTTCTGTAAATATAGGCAATAAAATAAAAATCTCCTGCATCTAATTTATACCCTCTGGTAATCTTTATGTTTCAACACACAGAAGTTTGAATTAAATTAGGCACACAAACTGTAGGTATCATTTTAACCAATTTCCTCTAACTCTAGTAAATACTATTATTTTTATCATTATTACTGTTTTATGTGATCCTTTTTCTATGATTTTTTTTTTTTCAGGGGGTACTGGGGATTGAACCCAGGACCTCATTACATGGGAAGCAGACATTCAAACCACTGAGCTATACCCATTTCCCTCCTATGATTCTTTTACATGATCTTTATCAGCTGGGTAAAACTCCATCACAAATATTTTACAGTTCCCTCCTTGGACATTTAGATTGTTTAAATTTTTATGTTATTATATTTAATACTGCAGTGGCCATTCTTGTTTATACACATTTATATGTATGTATTTCTTATTTCCTTTTTATAAATTCCTAGTAGTAGAAATATTAAGACAAAGAATGT
>JAQZBX010003723.1:22973-64037 GCA_029593785.1 Cabassous unicinctus
CATCTGCGACTTTATAACATGAAGAAACTTTCCAGTTCCTAGAATCCCAATAATGGTATAAATGGTAGTGTGTTTTCTCCTACTCCCCGGCTGGTCCGTGTGTGTTATTTTTCTCCTCTCTTCCCTGCCCACACTCCTCCATCCTCCTGTGTGCAATTCCATGCTACTCAAAGGGGGTTTGCAGACCAGTGTCAGTCCATGAACAATTGGTACAAGTCCACAGCAAAAAAAAAAGCACAAAAATTGACAGTAAGCATTTAGAAACTTCCGTAGCAATTTGACATTTCTGTGACATCTAAGGACATAATCAGTGAACTTTTCTTACTGAACAAGAGTGTCTGTCTGCAACAAATTGCAAATTTTAAAAATATTAAAATAAAATAAATCAGCTGGCCTTTTTCCACAGATAGTTTGAGAAATACTGCACTGCTCAGTCTGCCTCCCTCTGGATTAATTTTCTTCCCTTGTAACATTTAATTTTTTACTTTGCATCTTCTCTTGTTGCTATAATCTTGAAGGCCCAGCTTTTGTCTTCTGGCTTCCTGAAATAATTTCATCTCCATTGATATCAATGTAGTTCTTCATACATTTCCTTTGTTGCAGTGGCTCAAAAGGCATGTTCAAAATGCTCCTTGAACGTTCGTGAATTTTAAGAAACACTGTCTCTGTCCCATCTCCACCAAGTTCTTGCTCTCTTTTTATATCAACATTGGGAATCAGCCTTTCTCTTTTCTAAATCCCTGCTCAGTCTTCATTAGGCTTTCTCAGAGATGCTTCAATTCCCATCTCCATTTATTCAGATTTGTTTCCCAAATAAATTGTGCTTTCCTTAGATAACAGGCCCTCACTGTGGCTTTCACTTGTAAGCTATGTACTGCCCTGTACTGCCTTTGTAAACTGTATCATTATTTTTAACATTCAGTTAGTTATCTTTTTCCCTTGACAATCAGTTTTTCTTCTGTACATTTTACTTATCTTTCAAAACGTTAATGAATCACGGCATACATTGCAGCCCTTTGTTAAGGTGAAACAAATTAATAAGAACATCAGTTTGTTCCAGTTCCATACAACTTTTTACCATTTATTATTTGTCCATGTAAAGCTCCCATCCATTTTTAGATAGACTTATTTCTATTTCCAGCAATTTGCTGCAATGTATTTAATTTACATATATAATTTTCATTTCAGACAATCAAAAAAAATAATTAATTTCTCTAATCTGTTTTCTAATTGAGATCACCTGTTTCATATTATTTGTAAGTAAAATTAACAGATTCTTGGGGAGCCAGTGTAGCTCATCAGTTGAGCACCGGCTTCCTACATACGAGATCCCAGTTTCAATCCCCAGCCCCGGTATCTATTAAAAAAAAAGAAAAACAAGAAGCTGATCCTGAAATAGAGAGCATTTGCTAATCAAAGTTTAAAATGGTAGTAAGGGAAGCCATCATCTTTTTCTCAATGGATTTTTAGCCAACTGGAAAAAGAAACCCAGTGGATCATATAGCTTTCGTTTCAGAGTTTTCTGGATACGTGCTGTGAGCAGCAAGTAAGTGGGCTCTGTCTTCTGCTGATAGACTCGGGGGTATTTATGCTGCTTGGTTTATGCTGTTGATGATGCACCTCTCCATTTCCATTCATAGTGCTTGTCTTCCAGTTCACAAAATTGCATTCACTTGCAGCTTCTCATTTGAAAGAATATGGGCATATTCAGGTGAGAGCCCAGTCATTGTGAACTGACATTTCTTATGTTGAAAGGCAATTTTCTTGTGGCAGAAACTGTGGAAGTGAAATTAGCCCAAATTAGCTCGTTATTTCTTAGATCAAATGGCCCTGTAGCTTGCTCCAAGATTCCCTAGCTGGTGAGATTCCCCTTTGCTCCCTATGGTCGGCCTTCTGTTCGCATTTTGTCAAAACCTCCTTTTAACTTACTGTACTACTTTCACCGTGTCTCAGCTGAAAACAGGTACTGTTGCTAAAAGTCTTAATGACCATACAACTGATGCTTACCCAGGTTTGGGTTCATTTGATGTTTAGCACAGTGTGTCCAAAGAAGCTCATGTTTAATAAGCTACTTAATCGGCAACATTTTTCACTCTCTCCAGCAGCTTCTCAGATTTTAATAGACGGCCAGGACAGATTTGAGGGTCGCTAAAGTTCAACTTTGAAGCACAAATTAAGATTCAATAGTCTTCCTTCTCTAGAGTAATGTGTAAGAAACTTCCCATATTTATGAGAAAAAAGATACTGTAAACCTGTGAGATTTCTCTACGTGGTGAGGTTCTAAGGAGAGAAAACCCGTACTTTTCATTGATTATCAAGATTTATTAACATCTGTTAACGTGACCTAATAGCCAAGCACTGAGTCATTTAGCAGATAGTATCTTCTATAAGCAAAGTATTATGCTGGACATAACATGTATTCTGTGTGTGTATGTGTGTGTGTGTGTGTATTTGCAACTATATATATGCTTTTACTAATTCTTTTCTGTTTTGTTTTTCAATTACACAAATTGTAGTTTATAGAAATTTTCTGCAGAAAGTAAAGAATTTCCATTTTTCAAACTTAGTTGCTTAATTCTATAGATAATATCTGTTTGGAAAAGGAATTTTTATTAGTATGAAAAATACACCTACACTGTCCTTTTAGAGTTAGAGACACTGAATTAGGGAAGTTTCAGTCTGGCTTTTCTTCCTGCCTCCACCTTTCCTGACCAAAGCAATCCTCAGTCATTGTCCTCAGTGAAGGGGGTCATTGGTGCAGATAATCTAGTCCCCAGCTAATCCTCCCCATGGGCTGGGACCCTGGGCCACCACCTGGGGCCAGGGTCCTCATCACCCTGGGGCACGACTGTGGCTCCTCCCAGGGAAGCAGGGCAGTGTCTGGACCCTGAGGGGTAACTCACAGGGCAAGAAGACAATCCACCAGGCAAGTCGTCCCACACAGATAATCAGGAACCCCTTCCCCAAAGAACAACAAGAAAAGAGGGCGACTCCTTCCCGCCTAGAGTCTCAAAAGCCTACCCTTTTTCCCTGGAAGTCAGTCATATTCAGTGATGGCCCCATCCAAGGCCAGCTGAATTTTAACCTAAGCAAAGGTGTCATGTCAATATATGCACTGCCTTGGTCAGGTACGGAAGGGAAGGATCTTTCTGTTCACCCAGAGCCACAGCTGGAGAAGGAATGGAAATAAAGCCCCACTCATTGTCCCTGACCCATTAACACTGCATCCAGTTCTTGGATTTTACTAAAGGGAAGACTTTGGGATGCCAGTAATTAACGTGAAAGTACTTCTTGATTCTCCAGTTTTTAGGTCATGGTTCTTTGAATTGGAGTTTAAGTACATTAAGTTCATTATAGCCAAGAAGTAACACAGCAAAATTCTCATTTGAATGCTTGTGCCAATCACATTGTTGTTTGGAACAGTCATTAGATCTCAAAATGTCAGAAATCTCTTTAAAGGCTTATACAGTGAACGAAGGAACCCTGTGTTTAAAAACAGAGAAAAATAGAGTTTGGGTTTGTTTTCATTTTTTTTTCCCCTCAAAAGTCGCTTTTCAAAATCTCAGTATCCAAACTGTTTCTTAGAACAAGCTTTTGGGGGATAATTAATTTACCTGGTATGGATTAGATTTTAACTTGTTTCCAAATATGGTTCCCTATTATGGGTTTGGGGAAATGTTGACTCTTCCTTGCTTAAAGCAACTCTTGAAATAAAAGTCTGATATGAGGTGACTTGGGGGCAGGGGCAACAACATTGCAGATTCTTGCTGTCTTCTACTTTCCTTTCAAAATACTTCCATGTTTTAAGCCCATGTGTTTCTAAACAGCTAAGAGAGAAGGAAATTAACATATTTTGCCTATTAACCTCCTGCGGATGAGGCTATACAGCTAATAATACCGATCACTTACTAGGTGGCTCACTTACTATGTGAATTGGGCCCTGTTGTAAGTACTTTACAGATATTAGCTCATTTAATCTTCTAAACCCTAAGAAGAAGACAGTAAAATCAGATGAGGAAACCGAGGGCCAGAGGATTGGCTGAGCCCAAAGCCCTGCATGGTCCTGTTTGCCAAGGCCTAGCACAGGGCTTCCTAGTGAGCAGGAGCCCAAGAAGCAGGTGAGCGGTGCTAAATTGGACACTGCCAACAACCATAAAGCCCAAAATGGACTGGTTTTCACTTATGCTCTGGAGAAAAGATCAATCCACTTCCCAGGTTGGGGCCTTCCTAACGTGGCTTGTTGGTCTGTGGGGCTTTGCTGTAAGCTCACCAGAACTCCAGTACCTTGAACCCCCAGAGTCTGCCAGGCTGGGACATCATGGTCATTAAAGCTACTTAATGCCCCAAGCCAGAGCTTCAACCTGTAAAAACTGAATATCACATGGACTTTAAATGCACATCCCTTGTAAAATTTTTAAAGCTTTCTGGATTTTATTAGAATATGTGAACCAGACTGAGTATATTAAATTTATGAATCCAATTGATACAGTACCATAATAATTCAATACAATATGCTTATGTCATTAAACTCATAAAGAGGATTCTCTGAATGGCTGTAATGAATAGTTCTGATTCTGTAATCACAGGCTAACATTTTCACCCTGATGAATTTTAACCAAGAGCTTTCAGAATTCTCTATAACATCAAGAAGTAAACGCTATATTTCAAATGATGACTACTCATTTCAAGTATTTACTTTAAAACCTGGGATAGCAAGAGTGGCTGGCAGAAAAGAAGTATTTGCTAAGACAGAATTATTTATTAGAAATACCAAAGGGTTGGAAAAGGTTGGTGTGAAATAGAATAGGACTTTAATTTATGGCTAATCATAAATTACAAATAAAATTCTTCTTCATAGACTAACTTTATTTCCTCACCTCTTTCTTTATTCCCAATCCCAGGTATTTTGCTTATCTATCACTGTGTGATGAACTACCCCAAAACTTTGTGGCATCAAACCACTTCCATTTAATTCACTTATCAATCTGTGGTTCTGGAATTTGGGCAGGGCCCGACTGGGTCGTTCCACTACACCAAGCGGTGTCAGGGCAGGTCACTTCTGTGGCCGCGTTCTGTTCATGGACCCACTGAGTATTGGGCTCAGCCAGGGCCCTGGAATGTGCAAGAGGGTTCTTCTCTCACAGCATCACTCGCTGCGTTCTTTTGGTTAATAGATTCACGGGGAGGGGACCACACAGGGTTGGAGCCGAGGAAGCCTGGTTCATTGGGCCACCAGGGTAGCAGACTACTACACACACCACCTTCCGTATCAACTGCTTCTTTATGGCCACCTTCATCTCTTCTGACCTTGTACTTGATAAATGGACGTTTGTCTTGAACATAAATGGATTCCAGTTTTAGTCTGGAATTTTTAAATGACCTTGGGAATTTTGGATATTGCGAATCTCAATTTTGACATCATCCTGCCCAGAGAGATGGCAAGAAAGAAAACTAGGTGTTGAATAAGATATACTTCTGAGAGCTGCAGTTTGTTAAAGAATCCAGGCAGAACTGGCTCTAGCTAAGATTACTTAGCTACAGCATTTTCTGATTTTATGTGTACAGGAAAAAGGATTAGGTGATCTTCCAAAGATTTTTCAAACCCATGAGTCTGTAATCAGAGAGAAATAAGGAGTATCTACTCTTGTTCATTGCTGGAGAGAGCCTGTGGAGAACAATTGGGCAATATCTATAGAAATTTAAAATGCACACATCCTTTGACCCAGCAATTCCATTTTAGGAATTTGCCCTACAGGTAGAGCCACACAGTTACT
Organism: Cabassous unicinctus; assembly: GCA_029593785.1. NCBI lineage: Eukaryota > Metazoa > Chordata > Mammalia > Cingulata > Chlamyphoridae > Cabassous > Cabassous unicinctus. The sequence continues at coordinate 28,748 of JAQZBX010003723.1, forward strand.
GATATAAATGAGGTTATTTATTACAGTGTTGCTCGTGGTAAACTTCATTCTCCATTCTTTCATCAACAAATATTTATTGAGCACCTACTATGTGTCAGGCACAGCAGAAACTACTGGGTACACAGCATATGAATAAAATAGCCACAAGTCCTCTCCCTCATGCAGTTTTCATCCTAGCAGGATCACAAAGAATTGAAACAACCCATATGTCCATTAACAGCAGACTGGTACAGTCAATTTCAGAACAGGGAAACTCTATGTGCTTCTAGATAATGGTCTTCAATATGAATTAAATGAACAAAGTAAGCAGAAGAGTGTGGATAATATGTACCTGTTTGTGTCGGTAAAGGTTAGATGTATTTGCTTATGTAGGCATTTTAAAAAGCTCTGGAAACATACACAAAAAACTAATAACAAGAAATTGTTTTAGATGAGAGGAGAGAATTGGGAAAATGCAGGAGAGTTGAAAAGTAGGTTTTTCACAGTATGTGTGTGTATTAAATTTTTGAACTGTTAAAGTATTACTTCTTTTAAAAGTATATAAATTTGAAAATCATGAATATCAGTGCATACTCTGAGCTCAGAACTCTTATATTAGAAGCCATGATTGCTCCAGAATCTTAGTCTGGAGCTGTCCTGCCCAACATAGTGGCCACAAACCACATGTAGCTATTTAATTTTAGGTTAATTAAGATTAAATAAAATTTAAAATTCAGTTTCAGTCATACCAGCCATATTTCTAGTGATCATTAGACACATAGCTACTGTATTGGTCAGCACAGATGGAATACACTTCCATCTTCACAGAAAGTTCTTTTGGACAGTGCCACTCTATAGTATTTAGCATTCAGCATACCATGAACCCATGAGACCTTGTGAGGAAGTCGGGATGGTCCCTGTTCAGGCCCAAGGGGCTCATAGTGCAGAGGTTCCCAGCCAGGGAGTATGAGTGTGATCTCTTGAGACGAGTGGGCCAGCAAGCTCAAGGAACTGGATTTGGTCAACAGCCAGAATGAGCTTGGTAGTGGTTCTTGCCCACAGCCTCCAGATAAGAGCCCAATCTATGTGACATCTTGATTTTGGCCTTGTGAGACCACAAGCAGAAAACCTAGCCACACTGGACCTATAGAAGCTAATAAATATTTGGTGTTTAAGCTGCTGTTTTTAGTAATTTTTTAGTCTGCAATAGAAAACTGATATAGGTACACAGGTCATATCTACCCTGTCACCTGTATTTATGCTATCTGTGGTCATTGCTCGAGTATGCTAGCATTGTGAGCCATGGAGACCCAGCTGGGGCCTGCCACCTATGCCTCCTATGCCTGACACCATGGCTGGTGGCTAAGTCTCGTTGCCACCAGGGCCTGTGGTGGTCACGCTTACACATTGGGGCTTCGGCTAGCTGCCCAAGTTGAAATAGCTGGGCTCTCCAAGAAGAGACATTCCCTTGGGATTGTGTCACTGGAACAGACAATGAAACTGACCATGATGGTTGCCTGCTCAGCTTTGCTACTGGGTACAAAGCATTCCCAACCAGGACAGCCCACCCCAGGAAGATAGGGTGGGGTGGGGCAGGAATTTTCTGTCCTGTTATTTAAGTACCTACTTAATATCCTTGATTTTGTCTCTTGGCCCTCATGCCTAAAATTGATTATCTGGCCCTTTACAGAAAAAGTTTGCCCACCTCTGATTTAGATCAAAAGAGGTTCACAAAAGGTGTTTAAGCATCAGTACAGACCTACTACAAGGAACCCAAGGAAGAGTCTCGCTGGGTGTTAAAATGCAGGTTTTACAGTGGCTCAAGGTGCCTTCATGCCATGGTAGAGGAAAGAGAAGTTCAGGCTTATGAAGCACTTGGAGACTCATAGGGGTCCTCTGAGACCATGAACATTGCTGCTGAAAACATTGCACCCAAAATGGTGCCTGGAGACAGCCCGGAAGGACTCCATGGGCCCAAAGAGAAGAGAGACCACCAGTGCGTGGTACCTCAAGCACCGCCCCCGGACCAGCACGAGGAGTGGAAGAGACCCAGGCCATAGTAGTCCATTTCCTGAGCGGGCTCTGCACGTTGCCCAAGCCCCAGTCTTGCTGACTTTACCCTTTAGGTCTTGGCTCAAATGTTACCAATTCCCAGGACTAGGCTAGGTTCCTTTCCTCTGTGCTCCAGAAGCCTCTCATTCCTGTTCTCTTATAGCCACACTTACTACTGATTTACCTGTCCATCTCCCTGACAGGACTGCAAATTACTTGGGAAAAGAACTGAGGCCTCTCCACTACTGAATCCTAAGTACCTCGCCCAGTGCCTGGCATGTACCATTTTCAATAAATCTTTGCTGGGTGCGTGAATGAAGTCTGAAGAGAGGGAAGTCAACATAGATCAACCTTGAGCTAGTCCTTAAAAGATAAGTAGGACATAGATGATGAGAACAAAGCACCATAGGAACAAGCAAGGAATGATGTTGAGCAGTAAGGAGAAGGCTTGGAGCAGCCCATGCATCTTCTGAGAGCAAGGACTGTGTCTGTTTTATTCAATCCTGGCTGCCCAGTGCCTGGTACATGGCTTCATATAGAGTAGGTGTGCCATAAATATGTGCTGAGTGAATGAACTGCTTGAATTAAATTGTCTAAATTTTATTAGAGTGTGGAGGACATTTAGGGGCATGTTGGGAAAGGAACCCAGCATATGTGATTCAGTGCAGCCAAATTTTAGGATTCCTATAAAGCTGAAGAACCTAAATTAAGGTTCAGATTAAGACCTAAATTTATTAGAGTTTAGAACTGGGAAGATATAAGTGGGTAAATCATATTGGTCCCACTGGATCAATTCATCACACATGGCCAGTGGTGGCCAGATCTCTTTCAGGTCTAGAAACATCTCCACATATCTCCATCCGAGCTTGATCTAGCTTCAGAGTTCATCAGTTGATGGATAATTTTCCAAGCGCTGCAAGGTAAATGAAACCTCTAAATCTTATTAGACTGACAGTTGTCTTTAAGCTGTCTCCATGACAAATGACTTCTGGGAATGAGGAGTGTCATTGAACTCTCGTCCCTGTTCGTAAGTCACAATGGAAAGGTAGATAAGTCCCCATTACATTTTTAAAGAACATTTCACTTTTAATAATTTCAATAACTTCAAATTAAATTATGGGTTTATATTAAAATTTTGTAAAATGAAGAGGGCCCCACAACAATGAGATGGCTGGGAAAATCATTAGAATGACACAGCTGGGGTGATCTATTGCACACAAAATGAGCAGTAAGCTGCGGTTATAGTCACGAACCCTATTAAAACAGAAACTTCTTAATAGCATAAAATGGTCATGCTTTTATCCCTCTGCTAATTAAAACTGAGGGAAAGGAGCCAACAGATAAGGAGGCTGAGGTCTTTCAAATGCTTCTGAAGGCCCTGTTCTCACTTCTGCATCTTAGACACGCACACACGGAGGAGTTGATTGGAATCCAAAGCCCATTCTGGGTACCTACATGAGTGTGAGATGGACAGCCCTGAAGAGAGGACACATTACATTTCAGGCTTAAAGTTGCACCTGGAAAATTATATTAGGCCATTTTTACTTTCTCCTGAGTTTGAGTCATTTTCCCAACCTCTTATGGCCTAGTGACCTTGGCCAAGTCACTACCTCTTAGAATCTCAGTTTCCTTATCTGTAAACAAAAGATAAGCATACTTGCCCTTCCTCCTTCCTAAGGACATCTTAGGAGCCATGTGAGCTCTTGAACCAAGAAATGCTTTGTAAGCCAAACAGCCTTGTACAATTGCCTGGAGAACCAGATCCAGCCTTCTGAACCAGATTCAAAGCTCTCTTATTAAGTCCTGTTCCCCTACACAGCTCCCTACACATGTTGGCCTTGCTCTCTTGTTCACACTGTTTTCTGAACTTGGATACCTCTCCTCCTTCCTGCCTTCCTGCCTTTCTGCCTTCCTGCCTTCCCACCTTCCCTCCTCCCCTCCTTCCCTTGATCTAAAACCTTCCCTTTCAAGATCCCAGATCTAAAATGGAATGGCTCCAAGATGGGGAGGGGCCATACAAGCTAATACCCTACTGATCTCACAGGTTTTTCCAGGATGGACTAGAAAACACCTGATCGATGCCTCTGACTGGACTAGCATTTTATCCAGAAGGTCTAGAGTTGAAAATAAAAATCCAGCCAAGGCTATCTGAAGGCTAGATTTTGCCCATACTCCTCTCTTTGATAGAACATTAGAAACTTTAATCCCAATAACTTCAAAGCACTTTTAGCTAGAGCTCAGACTGAAATTGGATTGTAGATCACACATGAATCATGTTAATATAATGACCTTCACCAAGAATAGCTGAAATGAAGTAGCATGTAGGAGCAAATTATATTTTCAATTTTTTTTATCCTGATTGAGTGTATTGATTGAGGTATCAGGCTAAAGCTCTAAAATAATTCACTGAATTCTTGCTGAATTACCCTGTATTGCTGTAGGGAGTATGTTTCACTTTTGAGAACTCATTAACACAGCCAATAGACCATATTAGCCTATGTTTTGGTTCAAAACATTAATAATGTTTAGTCGTCGTCTTTTGAAATGGTGTTGGAATCTTAAATATTGTCCTGTTTGTAGCAAAGTTTGGGGCAGGAGCCTTTCAGCCTAACGCTTAGCTGGATGTACCACTTGGATGAACTGACCCATCTGAAATCTTTTTCATGAAAGCCTCTTGACCTTTTCCTAAGTGAAAAGTACCACAGGCAGACACCTCAAATGTGAAAACAATCTAATCCCTGAGGAGCTTAGTTGTGATGTAGGTAGAAGGTTTCGTCTGATTCCTTGCCAACTGCTGCATGCCTTCCACTTTTGGATTATGTCAGTTAACTTGACTGCAAACAATAGAAAAAGAGTGTGGCCAGAGTAAGCAAATGGGCTTATAAACTCCCAAACCTTAGGAACTGAGCAGAGACCAAAAGTGCTCTTGAAGAATAAGCAATTGCCACACCCTATGCTTCAATCCCTGAATTTCTCACATTCTTCAAAATGCTTTGTGGCAGCATTTTGCAATGTGGCAGAGCCTTGCCCAAAGGACCTTTGGTTCCAGTGGTAGCACAATTAGCTATTTGACTGTGAAATGCTCATTCCAGAATATGAGACAAAGTCAGCCCTATAAAAAACCCCAAAATACCTGGCTTTTCTTGTGCAATCTGTTGCTTGCACCCCATTCCTGATAACCGGTCTTTGCATCTGATGTAATTCCCAATATGTAAGTATGCTAATGTAAGCAAGGAGAAATATTGGGAAGTTACAGAGTCAGGGAGGATGGAAGAGCTCAAAAAATCAGTAGGATGCTGATGGTCCAGGGTTGGGGATGGAAAGGAACCAAGGACTCAGCCTTCATAGAGCCTAAGGCAGAAAGGATAGCCATGGCCTTCTTGTCAGAACTGTCTGGCCAGGAGGCATGGTGGTGTTGTCATGACAGTCTCTAGTTTTCCTTTCTGTCCTTAGGCCCCCCTATCAAAGTTCAAATCCTGGGACAGCACATCTGATGGGATGAACTTTGGTCACACATCTGACACTATGCTGTAGTGGGCCGGGGGAGAGGAATATTTGGCACTTTGGGGTACTCCAGTAGGAGTCAATGGATCACTAGAGCAGGGAAAGGTGCTTCTTCAGAAAAGGATCTAAGTGCTATTTGAGAAGGGAGATGGATACAACACAGTCTGAAAATGGGCATTTCCCACCAAAGCATTTTAAGTGTAGGTAAGATATTGGAGCCTAAGCAGAACTGCATTGGACTTCATATAGAAAAGTACAGATCTCACAGGGAGAGAGGTCTTTTTCCCATGTTTGTATGGAATATTAACTTTAGAGGTCCCAGTGCCCACTGGTTACGATGAGAGCACCATTAGGCCCAATAAAGGCAGCGTATCTGGGCCAGGCAGCCAAGATGACCAGTGTAGATAGCATTGCCCAGTGGAAGGCAGTTATGCTCAGCAGAGGGGCCTAAACCGGAGAAGAAAGGAATGGTAGACTCTGGATGACAGCCTAGTGATTCAGGTCCAGTCTCTGGAGTTAGAAGATATGGATTTGAGTCCTAGTTCTCCCACTTAGACATTCTGTGACCTTTGACACATTACTTAAATTTCCTGGACCTCAGTTTCTTCATCTTTAAGACAGAAAAATAATTCTTACCTCATAAAGTTATTGTGAGAATTAAATTAAATATAATATTAAAAATTCTTCTCACAGTGCCTAGAATATTGCAAACTCTTGCTTGTAGAGGTCTTTGCAGGTAAGAGTAAATAACATAAAATAGAAAGGGCCTCTTTTGGAAAGAAGTGGATCAGTAGCCTACTGTGGAATGGTTCTGACAATCTGTACATCTCTCATATTTCTGCTCATCTTTTTTTTTTGGCCTCTGCTTTAAAAGCTTACAGTCCCCTATAGTATTTTGTCTTTTGTGTTTGTTTGTTTGTTTGTTTGTTTGTGGGGGGGTTAAAATCACACACCAGGGTAACACTTGCTTTGGAACATACCCATGGGATCCATCTCTCTTACTTACTTCTACCTCCACTTCCTGCCCCAAGTAGGTGGACTTTCTTAATAAAATGTGTCCAAAGCCTGTAGAAGAAAGGCACTTTATGACTCAAGGTACCCTTGTGCCAGTATTGAAATATGCCTTAAAGATTTGACATCTAAATTTGATTTTCTGAAAGTACTCATAACATAAAACCTTATTTATACTTTAGTGTGGGTCCAAGAAACAAAAATATAAATTACCAGTTGACTATGATGGTGAGGTATAAGATGCTCCAGAGTGCCACTCTTCCAAAGAATCTTTTAACTAGCAAATACCGAGAGAGCCATCTTCCTTAAATCTCTGCTATATAGTTAAAGGTTACAGTAAAACGCAGCTTTAAACCAGTAGAAACTTGTGGTGCGTTTGGCCCCTCCCCCACCTACTGCCTGTTGCAATGTGGAGGCAGCTTGCACTCCAATTGTGGGTCCCTGGCCCTATTCCATAGGAAGCAGAGTAACCCCTATGTGCCTACTGGGGTGCCTGTTTGTTGATTCCAAACTATTGGGTGGCAATCTGAAAGAATGAGCCAGGAAACTTGTCTATGGCTTGCCCTCCCAGAACTTACCCTACAGGCAGAAGTAGCTTGCTGACAGGTAAAGCAGTGTAAGAAACAATTAAGTGAGAGCATTGTAAGGCAAAGGATTACCTGCTTTAAGATACACAATAGATCACCGAGGGTGAGGAGAAAGTCTATTTCATAGGGAGTAGAGGGGGCATTCAGATTCCTATAAATGGAGGAATTCCTAAGGCCATAACAGCAAGCACAAACCCAGGACAAAAAAACAGGCTTAGAAAAGACTGAGAGCACCCTGCATTTCACTTTCATCTCTGGCTGATGTTCTTGATAAGAGGGCTAAACTCTGAAGGAGAGCACCAGCCAATACAGAACAATTTGAAGAAACTGTGAAAAATGTTTTTTGCAGTGGTTTGTTTTTGTTAGTGCCTGGCACTCAAGGAAATCTCATATCACTAACTGGATAAAAACTTGAGGAAAAGACAGCTCGGGACTAAATCCCAGAGTTAACAGATGAATAATAGGTACAGTATACAACAAAGGATTTCACAACCAGCAAATAAAATGGAAATGATGGTTTATCCAGAGGAACAAGATAAAAATTGAGTAACCATCAACAAAGAAAAGACTTTTGACATACCAGACAAAGACTTAAAAAAATGGTCTTTAATATGCTCAAGGACATAAAGGCAAACATGGAGAAAGAACTAAAAGATATGAATATGAAAAAAATGATGAGTAAACAATATAAGAATCTCAATAAAGAAATAGAATTATAAAAAGAAATTAAACAGAAATACTGGAATTGGAGACTACAATAGCTGAAATGAAAAATTCCCAACATGATTTAAACAGCAGATTGGAAGTGGCAGAAGAGAGCATCATTGAACTTGAAGACAAGACAGTTGAAATGATTCAAGCTAGGGAGCAGAAATAAAAAAAGAAGAAAAACAAATGAACAGACTTAAGAGACTGGTGGGACACCATCAAGCATACCAATATACGTATTATGGGAATCAAGAAGAAGAGAGAAATGAGCAGAAGGAATATTCAAAGAAATAATGGTAGAAAACTTCCAAAGTTAACAAAAGACATGAATATGCACATTCAAGAAGCTCAAAGATAAACTCAAAGAGAACCATGCCTATATAGTAGTCAGACTGATGAATGCCAAGGAAAAGGAGAGACTTCTGAAAGCTGCATAAGATAATGTAAGGAAGTCGCAATAAGATTAAATGTTGATTTTTCATCAGAACTATGGAGGCAAGAAGGCAGTGGAAAGAAATATTTAAAGTACTGAGTGAAAACAATTGCCAACCAAGAATTTTATATCCAACAAGACTCATTCAATAATGAAGGAAGATTAAGATATTCCCAGATAAACAGAAGCTGAGGGAGTTTGTCACCACTAGATGTCCTACAAGCATTGCTAAAGGGAGTTCTTCAGATTGAAAGGAAACAACACTACACAGTGGATTGAAGAAATAAAGACCTTGATAAAGGTAATCATATGAGTAAATGACAGTACTATTGTATTGTGTTTTTTGGTAATTAACTTCATTTTTACTTCTAAACATTCTAAAATGCATATACATAAAAAATAATGATAAATCCATGGTTTTGGACATAAAACATATAAAGATAGAATTTGTAACAAGTACAAGAAAAAGGTGGAGGGATGGAGGGATATAGGAACAGTGTTTGAGCATATTATTAAAGCTAAGTTGGTGTCAAATCAAATGTGATGGCTTAAGCCCTGTAATAGCCACAAAGGAAATATCTGAAAAATAATACAGAATGAAATGAGAAGAGACTCAAAATAGCACACTACAAAAAATCAAATATGAAAGTAGGCATTAACAAAAGAATTTATGGACCAAAACAGGTACAAGACTTAGAAACATGGAATAAGCAAAATGGCAGAAGAAAGCCTTGTCTTTCCAGTAATTACTTTTAATGTAAATGGATTAAATGTTCCAGTCAAAAGGTAGAGATTGGCAGAATGGATTTTTAAAACTGCATGAACCAACACTGCTGTTTATAGGAGACTCACCTTAAATTCAAAAACACAAGTAGGTTGAAAGTGAAAGGATGGAAAAGACTGTGCCATGCAAATAAATAGTAACCAAGAGAGAGCTGGGGTAGCTATACTAATATGTGCTAACAAGTCAGAAACTATTATGAGGGACAAAAAATTGTCACTGTATACTGATAAAGGGGTCAATACAATAGGAAGACATAATAATTATAAATGTATATGTACCTAACAGCAGAGCCCCAATATGAAGCAAATATTGACAGATTTGAAGGAAGTAATAGTACTATATTAATAGTAAGAGATTTCAATACATCGTTTTAATAATGGTTAGAACATCTAGATATCAATAATGAAATGGAAGACTTGAATGTTACCATAAACAAGGTAGACCTACCAGACATATACAGAATACTTCACCCACAACAGCAGAATACTCATTCTTTTCTAGTGCACATCAATCATTCTCTGGGATAGAAAATATTTTATGTCACAAAACAAATCTCAATATATTTAAATATATTTAAATCATACTGTGTATCTTCTCCAACCACACTGGAATGAAGCTAGAAATCAGTAAGAGGGAGTAATGGAAAATTCACAAATACATGGAAAATAAATAACACTCTCTTAGCCAGTGGATCAGATAAGAAATCAAAAGCGAAATTAGGGAATATCTTGTGACAAATGAAGAGGAAAACACAACACACCAAAACTTTTGGAATGTAGCACAGGCAGTGCTGAGAGTGAAATTTATAGCTCTTAATGCTTATATTAAAAAGAAGAAAGGTCTCAAGTCAGAGACCTGACCTTACAACTGGAGGATTTAGAAAAAGACGAGTAAACTAATCCCAAAGAAAGCAGAAGGAAGAAAATAACAAAGATTAGAGCAGAAATAAGTGAAATAGACAATTAAAAAAATGTAGAGACTCAGTGACACCAAAAGTAATCCATTGAAAAGATTGATAAAATCGACATATCTTTAGCTAGACTGACAGTAAAAATGAGAGAGGGTGTGAATAATTAAAATCAGAAATGAAAGGGGTGGGGACATTACTACCAACTCCACAGAAATAAAAAGGATTATAAGAGGATCCTATGAACAACTGGACACCAACAAATTAGATAACCAAGATGAATTGGACAAATTCCTGGAAACATACAAACCTCCTACACTGACTCAAGAAGAAATAGAAGATCTCAATAAACCAATAACAAGGAAATAAATTGAATCAATAATCAAAAACTCCCCAAAACAACAACAAAAGGTCTAGGACCAGATTACTTCACTGGTAAATTTTACCAAACATTACAAAGATTAACACCAAACCTTCTTAAACTATTCTAAAAAATGGAAGAGGAAGGATGCTCCCTGACTCATTTTGTGAGGCCAGTATCACCTAATATCAAAGCCAGATAAAGATACCATAAGAAAGGAAAATCACAGACCAATATTTCTTAAGAATATAAATGTAAAAGTCCTCAACAAAATACTAGCAAACTGAATCTTAACAGCATGTTGAAAGAATTATACACCATGACTCAGTGGGACTTATCCCAGATATGCAAAGGTGGTTCAACATATAAATTAATTAATGTAATACATCACATTAATAGAACAAAGGAAATAAAACATGACCATCTCAATTGGCAAAATTCAGTACCCCTTCTTGATAAAAACACTTAGAAAACTAGGAATATCACATTTCCTCAACATGATAAAAGGTATATATGAAAAGCGCACAGCTAACAACATACTCAACAGTTAAAGACTGAAAACTTTCCCTCTAAGATTGGAAACAAGGCAAGGATGCCCAGTGTCACCACTGCTATTCAACAATTAATGATAGTGGAAATTCTGATCAGAGCAATTAGGCAAGAAAATGAAATTAAGGCATCTAACTTGGAAAAGAAGTAAAACATTTATTTTGCAGATGACATGATCCTTTATATAGAAAATCCTGAAAAATCCACAGCAAAGTTACTGGAGCTAATAAATGAATTCTGTGAAATAGCAGGGTACAAATCAACACACAAAAATAAGTAATGTTTCTATACACTAGAAATTAACAATCTGAAGAGGAAATCAAGAAAAAAAATTCCATTTACCATAGCAACTAAAAGAATAAAATTCTAGGAAAAAATATTTAAAAAGGAAACAAAATTCTAGGAATAAATTTAACCAGGGATATAAAGGGCTTCTATATAGAAAACTATAAAACATTTCTAAAAGAAATAAAATAATATCTAAATAAATGGAAGGACGTTCTGTTTCATGAATTGGAAGACTAAATATATTGTTAAGATGTCAATTTTACTTAAAATGATTTATATATTTAATGTAATCCCAATCAAAATTCCAACAGCCTACTTGGCAGAAATGGAAAAGCCAGTTATCAGATTTATATGGAAGGGCAAGGGGCACCAAATAGCCAAATCCATATTGAAAAAAAAGAGAAAAAAGTTGAAGGATTCATACTTTCAGGTTTTAAAACGTATTACAAAGCCACAGTAATCAAAACAGTATATAGACTAGTGGAATCCAACTGAGAATTCAGAAATAATCCCTCACATCTGTGGTCAATTGATTTTTGACAAGGGTGTCAAGTCCACTCAATGAAGAAAGAATAGTCTCTTCAAACAAATGGTGCTGGGCCAACTGGATATCCATATGCAAAAGAATGAAGGTTGACCCCCTCCTTCCTAACTTATACAAAAAGCAACTTGAAATACATCAAAGACCTAAATATAAATAGAAAAACTATAAAACTTCTTAAAGAAAACCTAGGGAAGCATCTTCAGGATCTTGTAATAGAATGGTTTCTTAGACTTTACACCAAAATTATGAGCAATGAAATAAAAAATAGATAAATGGAATTTTATCTAAATTAAATACTTCTGCACATCTTGAAAGTAAAAAGACAGCCTACAGAATGTGAGAAAATATTTGGAAACCACATGTCCAAAAAGGGCTTAATATCCAGAATATGTAAAGAAATCCTATAACTCTCCAACAAAAAGACAACCCAATTAGAAAAGAAGAAAATGGGCTAAAGACTTGGATTTACATTACTTCAAAGAAGTTATATGAATGACTAATAAGCATATGAAAAGATGCTTACCATCACTGCCCATGTAGGAAAATGAAAATCTAAACCACAGTGAGATACCATTTCATACCCTCTAGAATGGCTACTGTTAAAAACAACAACAACAAAAAAAAAAAAACTGGAAAATAAATGTTGGAGAGGATATGGAGAAATAGGAACACTCATTCATTGTTGGTGGAAATGTAAAATGGTGCAGCCACTGTGGAAAACAGTTGGGTGGTTCCTCAAACTGTTAAGCAGAGAATTACCATATTGCCCAGCAATCCCACTTCTAGGTATATTTGCAAAAGAATTGAAAGCAGGAACTTAAACAGATATTTGCATTCCAATGTTCATAGTGTCATCATTCACAATTGCAAAAAGATGGAAGCAGCTCCATCAACAGATGCATGGATAAACAAAATGTAGTCTATATGTATAATGAAATATTATGCCGCCACAAAAAAGAATGAAGTTCTGTAGCAACATGGATGAACTTTGGAGACATGTTGAGTAAAATAAGCCTGTCACAAAAGAACAAATATTGTATGATCTCACTGATATATCTATTAGAATAAGTGAATTCATAGAGTCATAAACTCAAATACAGTTTACCAGTGCTGGGTGGGTGTAGGGATTGGGAGTTAATGGTTAATTAGAACAGTGTTTCTGTTTGGGGAGATAAAGAAGTTTTGGTAATGAATGGTGGTGATGACTGCACAACATTGTGGACATAATAATTAACAGCACTGAATTAGATATGTGAATGTGGTTAAAGGGGGAATTTTAGGTTTGTACATATGTTACTAGGTTAGCATTTAGAAAAATAGGACTTTACAACACAGTGAACCCTTTTGTAAACGGTGGGCTATGGGTAGTAGTACAATTATAAAAATGTTCTTTCATAAATGTTCACACGAGTGAAGGTGCTAATAATAGGGTGGTTTATGGGAGCTCTGTATTTTATACATGATTTTTCTGTAAACCTACAGCTTTTCTAATAAATAAATAGGGGAAATTTTAAGTTTTGCATATATATAGCTAGATTAATTTTTAAAAATATAAATAACCTAGATTGATGTCCAATATAGTTGTTATTATTCTTAAATTCTTTTTGCCAACTTGGTAAACACATCCTGGTCATTAGTCTCCATCATTGTCTTGGCCTTTTCCTTTTCTCTCCTGCCACCTCTGTCCTCCCTTCTGTACCATCTCTTCTTCCCTTGTCTTCCTGCATCTTTTTGAGGTCTCCTTTTGTTCTCTTGGCCTCTTCTTCCCCTCGATTGCTCACTGTCAGTCATGCCCTACCCTCGTCCCCTTCTTGCTTTGCCATGGTATTTCCTGCTTTGCAGTCTTTAGGAAGTATCCAAGGCAGGAATGTTAGGTTGCACCAGGGGGTGCATGGCTGTTCTCAGCAGCCCTCTCCCAGGGCGTTTGACAGAGCCAGGACTCAAGTGTGGCAAAGAGTGCCAGGTTCAGCAAGGGTTGCAGCCTTCTAAGGTCTCTCCCAAGCTACAGAGATTTAAATATGTCTTCTTTTCTTTTAATGGAGAAAATGTCATGAGAAAGTCAGCAACAGAAGTAGAATATTGGATTTCACAAATCCTTTTCTTTCTTTGCCATTCTGACTCCAATAAGTCATTTAAACTTCTCATGTTCTTCAATTTTTTTTTTGCTATAGTCTTTTGTAAATTGTTCTGCCCTGGGAATGTAGCTCAGCTCCTGGACCTATTTTTCACATGCCAGGAAAGGCTAGGATGTCTTTGAATCAAAAATAAAAGTATAGCTTTGACAGGAAGACTTTAGTCCCCATCCCTCACCCCCAGCTGCAGATACTATGGAAAACACCGTGAGCACAGGCAACAAAAATTACTAATATAAATATGTGTATCTATGTGAATATTTTATGTACAATATTACACATATATTAAAAACATGTAATAGCAGAGTTCTGGTATATTGGCTGGTCTTGGAGTGAGCCTAAAACCCTAAGGGGAAAAGTCTTTATTGTCAAGATAGTGATAAACAGACTCACCAGACACCAGGACTATGTGGAAGTCGATTTCCTTTCGAAGAAGGACCAACCTGTCATTGCTGCATCTCCTGTGTTAAAATCAGTCAGTAGTTCTCACATGGAATTCTTTACAGCAGTGGGAATGAGCAAATTACAGCTACACACAACAATGTGCACGAGGCTCCCAGACATCCCATTAAGCAGCAGAACCCAGGCACAAGAGAGTACAACCTGTGTGAATCTGTTAACATGAGGTTCAAAAACAAGCAAAACTAATTTGCGGCGCGAGAATTCAGGATAGTGGTTACCCTTGAGGGAAGGATTGTACTTGGCAGGAGGAAGTATGAGAAGGGCTGCCTGGGAGCTGGAAGTATTCTATCATTTCTATCCAGATGCTGACCACACAGACTTGTTCACTTCGTGAAAACTGAGCTCTTCATTTATGATGTGTGCAGTTTTCTCTCTGTATGTACTTCAATTTGAAAATGACACCAAAATCAATCATCAAAGTTTCTTCTAAGTGCAGTCCCTAAGCTTGGCAGTGTGCCAGGGATGATAGGGGTCTGCAAAGATAACTAAGATATTGTATGTGACCTTGAGAATCTTCTGGAATTTCATCTTTCTCCACATCCTTAGCCATAGCCCCAGGCCTTTAGTTTCATCATCACTGGGGAGAATTTGCTCAGCCCACTTTGAAGCAGGTGGTTCTGTGCACAACCAGCTGGGGTCGTGCCTCCCTTCTGTGCTTTAGAGCACTTTGGAGTCCCTGCAAAGAACACTTCCTCATCAAATTGTTTCTGTGCACCAAGGAAGCAGTCTATTTAAAGGAAGTTCTCCTGCTAAGCAGAGATTTGTTTTGCAAAGTTTTCAAAAACACTCTTCTGTAATATTGAGAATTAGATCAGATCTTTCCATCTTGAATTTTCATCAAGACATGCTGATGAGTTTATTTAAAGAAAAAGGCATTAACTGCCATTATTTTACTGTTTTCTTTTTATGGCAGTACTCTGGCAGGGAAGGTGTTTCAAATATTTTCTTATTTTCTTTTATTTATATTTTTAACTTTCACTTCTCATTATACCCTTGAGGCTTTATTGGTCCTTTAAAAGGACCCTACTTTGTGAGCTAATTATAACAAATGTTGATACAACATCTCTTCCCAGATTTAAACTACCTTCTATTCCGCAGAATTCATCGTGAAAGCAGACTTGTCGCAAACATTTGTCTGCACATTAAGGCAGACTATGGGAGATCTAAAGCAGGGGCTGCACAGGAGCTGCAGGGAGGTGCCCGCATCCTGTTGCACTCCACTCGCTCCTTGTGCTTCCACACCTAAAGAGCCTCGCTCTTGAACTTCCCAGACGCTCAGTCGTGCACATACGTTTCATTACTAGCACTGGTGCTACACGGCTGTACTCTGGTACTAGTAACCATGTTTGACGGAAGTCCCTCTAAAGGGTCCTCCCCGCACCCCCCCCCAAAAAAAAGTTGAAGTCCAGTGCCCTTTTGCATCTCTGATGTAAATAAGTACTAAGATTAAAATCGTCATTTTTCAGCATTTGGTTTTGGTACCTTCTTATCTCAACATGATTTCAATTTCAGTATCCTTTCTTGAAAGGCTACGTTGAGAACCAGTAAGTGAGGGGTATTGAGAAAACAAAACAGAGTTTAAATTAGGAACACTTGCTTTCAAATCTTCTGTCTCAGTTATTACCCTTGCTGCCTGGACTAAGACATGTCACTTTTCCCAGTTTCCTCATCTGAAAATGTGTATTACAATAGTAATAACTAATTCTAGGCAGAGTATGATGCTAACATAAAATTAAGTGAATTAGGAAACTTTTTGGGGGTGATACAAATGTTTATCTTGATTTAGTGGTGGTTTAATAGGTGTATACATGTGTATACTTAAATGGCACGTGTAAATAACATCCGGTTTACTGTCATCAGTCATACAGCCATAAAGTTGTAAATAAAAATATAGCTGTGTTAGAAGACTTTTTAGAAACTGCAAATTACTATTCAAATATTATTAGTAATCTTTGTTATTTTTTAGAAAGTAACCAAAATTTTTCCCTTGGTCTGCTTTTAGAAGTTAAATTCCAGGTTGTCATTTCATGCAGATAGTTGAATTCTACTCTTTCTAGGCCAGGATTTCTCAACTGTTGACATTTAGGGCCTGATAATTCTTTGCCATGGGGGCTGTCCAGGGCATGGCGGGTTGTGGAGCAGCGCCTCTGGCCTCCACTAGGTGCCGGTAGCAGCCCCCTCCCCAGCTGTGTCAATCCAAAGTGCCTCCCGACAGGGGCAGGTATCTCCCGGGCAGAACCGCCCCTGGTTGTGCACTACTCCTCTGGGCCTAGGCCATGTCTTTTTTCGTACTCAGAATCCATAATTATTATCTTTAACTTCTAAGTTCTTGACCGGATTGTTTACATTTTTCAAACAAGCCTAAACAGTAACAAAACACCCCCCACTGTCTGTTTCTTGACCTGAAGTAGTGACTCTTACTGTGTGTCCTCTTTTCCTTCATTCCACCCACCCAGCACCAGCGCCTGGTTTTATCCGCAGCATCTCGCCTCCTCTTCTGAGACATGATTTACTTCTTCAGTGCCAGAAAAGGCACACAATGTGGCAAATGCACGCAGCAGGGGGAGGGAAAGTGATTCAGAGCAATTAATCTTTTTGTTAATGATTATACCATTTGCAAAATGATCTGTAAATATTAGTACTTGGAACTGACCCTCTGGCCCCTAGTTTTTCTTTTACTTTAGTTTTAGGATTCAAAAGAGGTATATTGACTGAGCAATTTAAAAATGCTAATAAGCAGCATGTTTACCCTTGTACAGATGGCTAGCATTTTTTTCCTTTTAAATCTTCTTTCTATTTAATGAGTGAGTTGGGGGGGAAATGACTTTTTAAAAAACAGAATCTTAACTCCAGTAATGCTGTTGCTGGAAGGCAGAGTCCCCTGCCTGGGTCCCTGCTGGCATGGTCTGCAGATAGGCCTGCAGCAGCATGGATTGCTGTGGATCAGGGCCCTGACCAAAGAAACTCCCCTTCTCTATGT
The DNA here is from genome assembly GCA_029593785.1 of Cabassous unicinctus. Lineage (NCBI taxonomy): Eukaryota > Metazoa > Chordata > Mammalia > Cingulata > Chlamyphoridae > Cabassous > Cabassous unicinctus. The sequence goes on from JAQZBX010003723.1 coordinate 46,029, forward strand.
GCACAGGGTGGCTGTGCTTTCTCTACTAGGTACACTGATAGTTAAGGCAGTTAAGGAGATTCCTTACGTGCTGCTTTCCACTCTTCCAAGGCAGATGGGAACTTGTTTCTGGACATTTCTTTTCTCCTTGACTCCACCCACCAAAGTCTTGACCATGTTTCTAACTCTTGTCTCTTCCTCAGAAATACCTCAGGGACTTTTTCAACGTGATGCTCCAATCTACAACATCCCCCCTACACATCAGCAAAGTGGGGCTGACTCTCTCAAAACACACCATTTGTGAGTTCTCGCCATTCTTCAAGAAAGGAGTCTTTGACTACAGCAGCTACGGGACTGGGTAGAGCTGGGGGGCGGGGGACAGATGGAGGAACCTCAAACGCAGTGCCTTCTGGTGGAAGCGGGCCCCCAGACCCGGGCGGCCTCGAGCGCCAGGTCCAGCCCACCTCCTCCCTGCTGAAGACAGACGAGCTGCAGCAGACCTGAACCTCACCCTGATCTTCATACCTAGTGCCTGACTTGGGGGCGGGAAGCTTTGCCTGTTCGTGGTGGCCCTGACAGGCAGCTCTCCCTGTCCCACTGCGTTGAATGTGGCCTTTTCCCATAGTGCTTCCTTCTCGTTGTGCAGCAGAGGCCGTCCCTGAGGCAGATGGAGTGGACCGACTGCCTAGGGCTCCCGAGCCCCCCCAGCCCGGGACCTGCCAAAGTGGGCGGCTTAGCAGACCGCCCTGCAAGGACTTTCATCTGGTTTCCTCTTTCACCAAAATAGAGTTTTATTTTTTATATTCCTTCCGTGTGGCAGGCTATATCCCAAGAAAAGCATTTTAAATTATTTCATTGTATTTTGTTTCTCCCTTGTTTGGATCAGAACTTTGTATAATACTGGAACACTGATGTTTACACAGAATTTCATATTCTGCAAAATGGATTTCGGTCCAGATATGACTGGAGTCTTCCATGCTTGACGAATTGGATGTAGGTGACATCACGTAGATTTCCATAAATCCATACAGATAGGATATTTGTCTAACATTGAATATTCAAAAACTTTCTCAAATGGAAATGGCTACTGTGCATTCTCTAGCTTTCTCTGCTAAGCACAAAATGAGCACATTGCTGAATGCATATTTTTGAACATTATTTTGTTCACTTTTTTGGTTACAGACTACCTACTGGATCTTTAGGTCTAAAAAACTAGAATTTATAATAGTTTATTAATGATCCCTTAAATTACTCAGGACTCAGTGTAGCATTGCGCCATCTATATATAGTAAAGCTGCTTTGTTTTACTAAAGAGAAAAATGTGAGTTAAAAAAAATATATATGTGGTATATATTAAAATGTATATAACTCTACCTATAGATTTATATATGTACACACTCCTGTATAATAGTTGTATCAAAATTTATAATCATTCACACCAAATTTATTAAAGGTATTTGCTTTTTCAAAATGTAAGTTGAGCTGCTATCAATATTAAATGAAGTTATGGATTCTTCCCTGTAGTTTAGTTTATTTGGTGAAGTGATCATTTCTATTGGCCTCTTTAAAAATTGATTTATTGTGGTTGGAAAGAAACATAATGTATAACTTAGCAGAAAATGCAGTCATGGTAATGATTGAAGTCACAAGTGAACAAGTAACAAAATATTTATTTGCACTCAGTCTTCTAGAACATGTCTGTGTGACAGAGCTCTCCAATCTGAAAAATATTTAAAGATGTAATTATCCTTATATGGCAGAAAACTATTATTGCAATAATTAAATATCATACTTTAGCATAAAAAATTTGGACTTTTTTTTTTTAACTGCTTCGGAAAGAACTGCTTTGGTATGCAATTGTGATTACAAGCATACGTTTTGGGGCAATTAATTAATGCTAGAGAATTTAAACTGAGAGATAAAAGGATAAAAGCTGGGGAGATAATAATTAACCATAGGTCATTTATTTAAAAGAGTCAAAGCTCTAAAGATTGTCCCTCAATTGCTGAGTAAACTAAATGGTTTTCTTGAACTGACCATATAATCTGTCTCCTGCCCTTTTAGACCTGATTCTGAGCCTGGGTTCGTGGCAAGCATTTTGTCAAAATCACACAGGATGCAATAATAACTTGGCAAAAATAAATGGACATGTGTTTGCCAGAGAGGCAGGAATCAGAGGGTCCTTTTATTCCAAGCCCCATCTTAAGTAATTAGAGTTAGTTTGGAGTTTGAGGATTAGTACTGGCTCTGGCTATCACATAAAGCGAGTCATTTCACCCCCTGGGACTCGGTCTCCCCACCTGAAAGCAAAGCTGTTGCTCTAGATGTTGTCTAGGCTCCATTCCAGCCTGCGGTCATAGCAGAGGAGTAAGCTGTTTCAGTTACAGCCGCTGGTGCGTGGATGGGAAATAGAAACTTCCAATCTGACACAAAAGCAGTTTAAGTGGAATAAAACATGAGGGAGTGTTGAAAAAGCAAGCAAAAAGTCTCATCTAAACAAATAATGGGATTCCTTTCTGGGATGAAGATAAAACTGTGTCATGATAACAAAATTGAAGCCTCCTTAATTTAAAATAATTCAAAAGAGAAAAAGAAAGTTTACAAATGTGTATTTTATGACTTTCAAGTGCATCGAATAATAAAGTAATGCTAAGCAGACCACTTTGGGCCATTCAAATTGACTTGCTATATCAACTTACAAATATTTTGTAGGCAAACGGACAAACCCAAGGAACTTAAATGGAATTTTTTGTTTTAAGTAGTTTTAGCATTCCTTTCTGGTCTTGCTTATACATAAATTTATATACCAGCCTTTTTGAAAATCCCAAGTCCTATGGTAACCTTCTACCTGGCTCCCACCCCAGACCTTGCTATTTCTGAGTTAGAAAGATTCAAGTTCAACCCTGTGGTGAATTTTGGCACATGAATAGGCAGGGAGTCATGCTGGCTGACATCTAGAAGATACCCTGACCCATTACGGTAGGGATGCTTTAAGAATACCTGAACAGGGTCCCCAGGGCCTGGGGCCACTCTTCTTCACATTTTTAAAGCAGAAAATACCTAGTTCTGCTCAACTCACCTCTGACATCAGAGTCCGGTCGTGGCAACAAGAAGGACATACTTAGCACATCCCACGGTGGCATAGGCTCACTCTGAGGAGTGCTGCCCAGCTGGCTGTCCTCCCCCGTGGCGCTGGGGCATTCTGGTGTTTGGGATTCATCTTCTAGTAATGGGATTTTACTTGGACGCCTCTCCCTCAGCACACAATCGCATGAACATCCTGCCCCACCCTTGTTCCAATGCCATCTTCCAGATGCCGACGTTCTGTCGTGTTGTGGCTCATCATTACTTACTCATATTCAGAGCCCACTGCAAGGCAGGTGTCATCAGCTCAGAGAGAATGTGTGTAACTCTTCAAGCCTGACGTAAGCAATAATCTTCGGGAATGTACTGCTTCAAAACACTAGTGTGAGAAAGGTTTCAAAATGATGCTTTCTTTGGCAAATGCTTCAGATAATGCCTGAGGGTATCAGTCCAGAGGCGAACGTGTCTGCCCCATGAGACCCTTATCCTCTCATGTTCCTACGCACATCTAAAGGGTGGATCAGACGTTGTTACTGGAAACGTCTTTTTTTTTTAATGAAGGAAGACGAGTAAGGAAATTTAGGTAAAGACTGCCTGGCAAAATTAACTGCTTCGATTTTATTTAAATTATCATGGTAGGTGATTTATGTTTTGGGAAAACTAATTAAAGACCATTAATCTAAAGAGACTCTTCTTGACAAATTAGGTCTTGTGTAATCTTCCTTTTCACAAAAGGCTCTTTCCACATACAAAAAGAGGATCTTTTGTGTGTGTATAATGTTAAGAGTGCTTTTTCTGATGACTGTTTCATTAGATGGGAAATGATTCTTTGGTGCTTAAATTTGAACTTCTTACATACAGAATTATTTCCCAGTTGAAACAAGTCCATCCGTTTCATATGATCAATTTCTAAAGCATCCCTTTTCTACTGATCCTGCAGTGGTACCTGGAGTGAGTTAAAGGAGTGAGGCTGGCATGGACCAGGCTGTTATCCTCAGGAGTCTTTTTGAGGAGCCATTGAACCCTGTTTCATTTTAGAACAGTGGGAGGGACTAGTGGACGGATGAGTGAACTGAAGAGGGTCAGGTGGTGAGTTCATCCTTATTACCTACAAAGAACATTCTCGTGCATTTATCCCTATGGCACTAGACTCTGGCACTGTCTCCTAAGGATACTCCATGCTTTTCTAGAAGTTTCTTACACCTGTGCATCCCTTGCAAGATGACTACTAAATGTCTGTTCTTTGAATATATTTATTTAGAACCCCTTTCTTTATAAATTAAATAATGTATTGTTACTCTAAGGCTTACTTTTCCAAAAACTGACTTTTCTGTGAGATTCATCAACTTGGTTTTGCTGAAAAGGCAGGATCTTTCCCATTCAAGGGTGAAAAATGGATGTGTTTGCAAAAAGATGCACAAGCCATCTCTCTTTATGCATTCAAGATGGGGAAGTGCACAAGGTACAAAATTGGAAATGCATAGAGAAAAAATCCTTCAGCAGAATGAGAAAAACCCCATAGGGTTGGCATTAGGAAGCTGTTTGGTACTATTTAGGCAGGTCACCATTAACTGGGAAGCCTTCCTCCAGAACTTAAATGTAGAGGAAAACGTGCAGAAAATATAAACATCTTCACTGCTTGAAAGCAGAGTTATTTTCTTTAAAGTGTCACGAATCCTTATGCATAGAAGTATTTGTGGAAGTGCTTGTGCCTTTCCAGTTGCTCTTCAACAGTTGTGCCTGAGAGCTGCTCACTCGAGAACAGCCTGAGGGTTTGCTATTCCTGAGCCTTCCTGTGCCTTTCTCAGCCTTACTGAAGGAGGGAAGGAAAGAAAGAAGGAAGGACAGGGGATAAGGGAAGATGGGAAGGCAGGGGGGAGGGCAGCAGCTACTTTTTTGAAGCTGGCAGGGAATGTCTTCAGAGAAAAGAATCACAGAACAATAATTTCGCTTTGTAGTGATTAATTTTTAAAAACTATTTGCACTTTGGTTGATTTCCAAATTGTTAGCTTTTCTCTTGAAAACAGACGTTAAAAAACATGGGAAGGGGAATTGGGGGGCGGTTCCCATCATAAATGACTTTTGTGCGTGGTGTTTTAATGACTGCGATAAGAGTTGATCCACAGAGGATGCAGACCTTCAGTTGCAGAGTAATTTTTAAATGCTGGCTAACCTTCACACACAAAAACAAAAATATGGGGACGATCCTCCTTACATTGATAAAGGGTTGCCATGGCCTTCTAACATAGGAGCAGCAGACTCAGTGCACCCATATATAAATTCTTTTCCAGCACTGAAGTTCTTTTGGCCATGAACTCCACTGCTCTCTTCTAGGTCATGGGCATGAACTGTTCTCCGCTGGCTCCTCGTTTTACGAGCCTGTGGTCTGTTAGTGCGGATGCCAGCAGAGGCCCAGCCTCAGTGCACACGCTACACGGCCTCTAGCACACAGCTCATGTCAGTCTTCTCCAGGCCTTCACACCCCACCAGCCCCTCTCTTACTCTGTAACTCTTGGGGGTTGGGGGAGGTTGAGTGAGCAAGGGACAAACACAGTGAGGCGATCCAAGTATTTGAAGTTGTCCTCGGAAAGTTCATAAAGTACTGGTGATGCGTGACCTACTCAAAGCCACCTGTGTAAATTCACGGCGTAGCATCTGCCTCAGCCACCTCTCCCACGTGCAGAATGGCAAAGGGTCAGACCAATATCCTGGCAATTCTTGTGGAGCCACTGACCACAAACTACACATCAAGGGCCCAGCAGAGAGCCTGTCCCCGAGGATGGGTGAGGAAACTGTTTTTGCTCATTGTTGGCACTCCACAATCCAATTATCATTCAATTGTTCAACCAGTAGTAATGAGCATCTTCTACGTCCAGGCACGCAAGGGGGAGCAGCACAGCCCTGGAGCCTGCCCTCACAGAGCTCTCATTCCACTCAGAACGGACAAATCATCACACAATTTTGTGACTATATATCACGATAAGTGTTGTGAAGGAATAGTGGAGGGTGCTAGGGGAGCATGTACGGAGAGATGGTCTAACATGAGCAGGTCGGCGGTTTCCCTGAGCAAGTGCTGTTTGAGCTACAACCTGACAGATGAGGAGGAGCGGGTGCCAAGGATGGCAGAGAGATTGCTCCAAACTGAGAAAAGGGCTCGCACGGTGGGCCTCAGGTGGAGGGGCTCAGGGCACTGACAAAGCCTCTCATAGCTGTAACACGCAGAGAACGTAAGACAGTGGTGGCTTGATGAGGTAGGGAGAGGCCAGGTAAACGTACCTGAAATGCTGCCGGCAAGAAGTCTGCAAATGGGATCATGTTTGCCCATCGCCTACTACCATTTTGGAAGGATATTCCCATGGGTGGGGGAAGACAAGGCCACTTAGCAGGTAGGGCTCATGCTTTAAAACCATGTGACAGAGAAACAAGCATCCTAAGTCAACATTAACAGCCCAGAGATAAGTTCAGGGGCCGAGAGTACTGTCCAGTGCCGTCTGCAGGCTGTGCTGTTCTGCTCTTGCTCTCTGACCTGTGGTGTGTTTGGGGTTCTGAAATTTCAGAGGCTCTTGCCGTTGAGAAGCATGATATCCCTGGACCCTCAGATGCCCAGCTCCGGTCGACGCAGCCTACATTCTCCAGTGTCCAGTAGGCTCAAAGGGCAGGGCCTGTCTTTGGGCTCCTACGTAATCCTGACTTCTAAAGGTTGGGAAGCCCCATGCGGGTGCAGCTGTGATGAGACTCCATGCCGGTGGTGGGGCTCGGCTTCTGACTCACTCCAGCAATGACACGGGGCGGGGAGACATCGTTTCCTTAATTCCCACGAAGCCAGGACCTAGCTGGCCATCTAGTCCTCTGTCTTCTGAGTCTGAACACAATGAGCCCAGCCTTTCTTTATAAGAGAAAAAGATTACTCTTTAATCCTGAAGAAACCCCAAGCAAAGTGTAGAAACTACCGTTAATATGACGTGTATGAAGGGGGCCTCAGGAGTGGGTTTGTTCAGCCATGTGTTGGAATAGAAAAAAGCCTCTTAGCCACCCTGAGGACATGATTCAGTGACATTGGTCTGAGTTTCCATTGATCAGGTGGCTCATAAGCCAGTACCCCTCCCCTGAGCCTCCAAAAGATTTCACCGTGGCCAAGCTTATATGAGCTCAGTGCTGCCATTCAAAAAGATGATTGCTCTTCATACATCCACTCCCTGGGCCATTTAGCGAACTAGCTTTTCTACTTGAGGCCAGCAGAAAGGGTCATCCTGGGCCCCCCTCCCCCCTCCCCCAGTAACAGCATCACCCTAGGGGACAGACTACAGGAGGCCAGCACACAGGTCAGGGGAGGAGAAGGTGGGGAGGAATGGAGGGTGACAGCAGAGGGCTCCCTCTCTGAGTAGCAGAGCCTGTGTGTCTCCAAGAGCCGGGGCCCACGAGCCTTCCCTTTGCTGCTGAGCGTGTCCCACAGCTGTACTGGTTCAAAGACATTCTTTCTCAGAGTGCGAAGGGCTAAGTGTATGCTGAAGGTTTATTTTGGTGGAGGTGGGACCCTTCAAAGGCATTCTCTAAGCAGTTCTTGCCCAGGGACAAATGGATGGAATTTCAGAGCCCAAGGAAAGAGGAAGTGGGCTCTCGGGGGCTTCCTAGCTGTGTGAGATGCTGCGTTCAGACGTCAAGTGAAGCCAACATTGTGCTGCCCTGACCCGTGCCATGCCCTCTCCACGTGCCACCTCCGGGAGCTGCACAGGGATCCTGACAGTCTCAGAGAACCAGGGGACGGCAGGAACCTGCTTAGTGTCCTAGAAAACCACAACCAGATTCTGCCAGCAGCATCCAAGCTCTTGTTGCATCCTTGAGCCAGAATTCATTGCATAGAAGGAAAAGTCTCCGTCAGTTCAGACAAACCTGCCTTATGCCACAGCACGCTCAACCACGCCGACTCCAACGAGCACACCTGTCACATGGCTTAAGACCTCCGGGAGTCTGTTACCCAACGCTGCTGGAACAGGATGCGTTATTTCTTGGATCTCTTCCTGTGTCAAGCAGAGATGACATCAGTTCTACCTCCTTGAGGGACATTCTGCAACCTCCCAGCAAAACCGAAGGTCACGAGCAGGGCAAGCAGCGTTGCACGTGGCCAGAGAGGAAAGGATGTTAGAGTTCAAAGGAGCCTTAGAAACCTTTACATCCAGGACTGCAAACTCAGAACCATGCAGGGGCGAGACCCACAATGAGGGTGTGAATGAGGGGGACGAGCTCCACAGACGGAAATTAGATTGTATTGTGAAAGTGCCCACGCATTGCACAGAACAAACCTGTCACATCTGTAGGCTGCCTGTGGTGCCGGCTTGTGGTCTCTGATTCAAAACGGTCTCTTCATTTTACTAAAGGCAAAACAGCTTGACGGAGGTTGTGACTCGCCCAAGTCACAGAGCTAATTGGGACCTGAGTCTAAATCTCCTGTGGTAACTCCAGCCTCCTGCCTCTGCCCAGATTAGAGGAAAACGCTGAGTGGATCCGTCAGGAGATAGAAATCACACCAGTGGTTTTCACAGAGGATTTAAAAGAATTGAGGTTAGCTTAAAAGGCAACAAAAGAAAACTCTAAGCTAGCATGGTGGTGGCTTCAGGAAGCAGTGACTGCTCTCAGGGTTGGGGGAACAGGGGACGTCGGAATTAGGAAATCTTAGAAGCGTGGAGGAAAGGCCTCCCGAGGAACTGACACTCAGACCCCCGAGGAGGGGGCGCCGGCCACTGGTACTGTGACTCAGCTGGAGGAGGGCTTCCCGTGGACTGGGGCCCGGAGCCCTGAGGAGTGGACACTGCTGGCAGGGCCTGGTGTCTCTAGTGCCTGGCACAACGGGACTTGTTGGCGAATGTTGGGAAACTGCCAAATGGATTGAGCTGCTGCTACTGGAAGAAGCTGGCGCTGCAGCGAGGCTGAGGAGATACAAGAGCAAGAACTAGGAAAGGCAGCCGCCAGGCAGTGTTGCTGGGGTGGTGGGCACAGGACCCAGCCTTGCCGGCTCCCTCTAGCGCCCCCCCTCGGGAGAGCTTAACTGGAAGCTGCTGACAAATCAGGAGGAAGGACTGCAGAGTCCCAGCCCCAGCGTCAAGGGGCAGAGCAGAGCAGGGCGGGCTGGAGGTGGGAGGTAAATGCTTACTACCTGGCTCCCTGTTTCTTTAGTGGAAGCCTGGCACTCAGCAGCTTGCCATCGGCTCTAGGAGACCAATCGAGGAGCTGTGGCACTCCAACCACAGCCCACCACTGGGGCATCATTGAATTCATGTCAATGTCTAGGTCACCTTTTGGCAAGGGACATCGTCACCTGGGGGGTGGGTCTACATGACCTCTGCCCTCTGTGAGCTTACCCTGTGATGGTAAAACTGCTTCTAAACCTTCATCCAAACCTGTGGTGGCTTGGAGCTATGCACCCCAGAAAAACGTTCTGAACGTTAATCCCTTCCTGTGGGTGTGATTTTTTTGCAGTTAAGGTGCAGCTCAACTGAATCAGGATGGGTCTTAATCCTATTACTGGAGTCCTGTAAAAGCAGAATGAAATTCAGACACATAGAAAGAGCCACAGGAAGAAGCTGAAGGGCAACGGATCCCAGAGAAGCCAGGAGATGTTGCCATATGTATTGCCATACGACAGAAAAGCCAAGGACCAAGGATCACCTGCAGCCAGCCCCAGAACGCCACAGCCTTCTGGAAGAAAGCATCACTTTGATGATGCCTTGATTTTGGACATCTCCTGACCAATAAATTCCTGCTGTTTAAGCCAACACATGGCATGGTATTTGTTTTAACAGCCAAGAAACTAAAACAGCCCCCAAACTGACACTCATATTGAAGCAGCGCCATGGGCATGTGGTGCCTGCCCCAAGTGGAGAATGATGCCATAGGCATCTGCTGCCTCACCTGGACTTTGCCACAGCCTGGTTTTCCTGAGACAGTAAGAAGAATTATTCAAATACCTCTTTGAAAATTAAGGCTCAGAACCAAAGAATCCTAGAACACTCACTCCTGGGCTGAAATGATAGTTTGGTTTTTTCTCTCTTCCCTCATATGACCATGAAAGTTGCTTAGGTAACTGAGAAATGCATTTGGAAGCCCTCACTCTAATTCCATGGGCATAAGGCATAGCCACTGCTGGGGTAGGCCCTCTGGTCACAAGATGAGGATGTTTCTGGAGCATCTGGCAGGGCAGAAAGCTTTATGGGCCAAGGCTTGGGGAGCCAGAGTTTATATGTTGTCGATTAAATGCAGCATGTATTCTTGTGCTCTTTTTATTTTCAGCTGGCAGTATTGCCCTTAGAAATCCATGATTAAATTGCCACTGTTCCCCCAGAATCCATTCAAGATGGGCCACTCCATCTCTTCTGCCCAAGTAATTTGAATTCTTATTCACCTGAGAAATTCTTTATCCCCATGAGAGGCAAGATCAGCCGTAATATTCCTGGCCCTGGGCCACGATGTTTTCCTTCAGAAGCATGAACGACTGGCAGTTCTGAAGTTTAGACCTTGGGAAGAGCTATTTCCTGAAGACAATTGGTGTCCAGTGAGCAAGGATACAGGAGGCACGGTCTTGGTTCTTGTTTTCCCAGTTTTTGATTGGCTTTCCACATGACTTCTTTTCTCATATAGAGGCCAGGTCTGCTGAGCCATGGACTTCCAAGAGTTTTCTTCCCATTTGAGCTTTTCTGGTCACTTATGCCAAGAGGCAGATCAAAGGGGAGTGGCGGGGGTGAGGCTGGTGGTAGAGGAGAGGTACGTGGGAAAGGAATTCTGGAGGAGAACTTGCTAAAGATTCCAGGATCCGCGAGAAATAACAATGATATTGTAGAAAAGCCTCCTGCCTCTAGAGCTCAAATTTACCCAAATATCATAATAAAATCCTCAAGAAATGAAATGAACAGCTAATACTTGCTTGTTTCAATATGTTACTCCTCCAGTCAGCCCACAATGGCCAGGCTGGTGTTTGTCTGTCTTCCTCTGGAAATGGATGCTGTCCAGAAAGCTCAAAGAACTTCATTTATTTTCATTCAATTTCCTAGTATCAATGGCAGACAATCAGCTCGTTGATATGGGGGGTGACAAGTGGTTGAGAGTACATCTAATCACAAAGAAAGCTTCATCTTGTTTACAGTGGCGGTGCCAGGAGCCGTCAGGTTTAACAGTCTCTGTCTGCCATCTGAAAAACACCCAAGGCTTATCAGAGAAGACAAGCCAAAACCATACCAAATTAAAGGGAACGCAATTAAAAGTGAGGTTTTTCAGAATGCGAAGTCTGAATATCTTGTCTTCCTCACTTATAATGGATTTTAAAAAATAAAAAGAAGTAAAGCATATTTTAAGTGATTTCTTTACCTAGCCATCACCTACTTGGTAAAGAGGGAAATTGCAAAATACAGATAATTCAGGAAATTTGTTCAAGCATTTAGGTTCATCTTCCTCCAGTACCACCTTGTAACAAAGGTCCCTAATCCAGAATCTATTCGTTTGAGTTATGTACCTTTTCCCTTTACTATGAGTTGCAAGAGACATCTTAGAAGGACTTGGAAGATGCACACAGAGTCTCCTGATGTGCCATCTCTGCACGCCAGTGTTGAAGAGTTTTCTCTTTTCTTTCCACAAGTAGCACAGACCTTGACAAGACTTCAGAGGATGGAAGGTCCTAGGGGATGGGTGTGCATCCTTCCATCAGCACATAGAGAAGAGCCACCTGACTGTTATTTGGCAAGAAAGAAATTTCTAATATATTTGATCTGTTGCCTTTTGGGGTGTTATTTGTTACAGCTGTTTGGTTTATTTTAACTAATGCACATCCTTCATTTCCTGTTCCTATTCTGTATCTCTATATCTCTCTTCCAGTTTCCAAATTTTAACTCTCAGTAATCCTTTGTCTTTCCTCCCTTTTAGCCTAGGTATCTTAATCCCTTCTAATTCTTTCTACCTTTTGTGGGGGATTAGATGTTTCGAATCCTCCTGGAACATATGTATAATTGAGCATCTTTTTTTACATATGTTTGAGAGATTATTTTTCTCTTTACATATTCTGACAGCTAATTAAACCCTATTCTTATGCACATCTCAAAGAGCTGTCTACCTTTATATGTAAAGAGCTCCCACAAATCAATAGAAAAATGGGAATGTGTATAAAAGATGGTTCACAGAAAAGTAAATATAAATAGTACTTACAGGGAAAGATGCTATTTTTCTCAAAATAAAAGAAATGGAAATAAAATTTCATGAAGATACCTACCTCATTTAATGCACTGGAAAAGAGATCGAGTTCATTAACACACCATTGATGAAAGTGTCAGAAAATGGGCACCCTCATTTATTGCTCTAAGGAGTTTATGTTAGTACAAGCTCAATGAAGAGCAATTTGACAATATCTATCAAAATTACAAAAACTCTTAATCATTTTACCCAGCAACTCATTTATAAGAACTCATTCTAAGACATTTTTACATGCACAAATCTGTGGATGGTCAAACTTCTTTACTGCAATTGCTATAATAGTGAAATATTTTATACAACCAAGGTATTTATCATTGAGGTACTAGTTAATATAACTTATGGGACATCCATGAATAGGAATACTATACAGTCTTAACAAATAATGAGGAAGATCATTATGCCCAGATAGGGATATAATATGTAAAAAAAAAGAAAACAAAATAGAGAATACTATCTACTATACATTACTCTTTGGATAAAGCATAAATAAATAAATAAATGACAGTGGTGGAGAAGAAATGAGAAGACCTTGTTTCTCTCATATTCCCCTCTTAGAAACTATCTGTACACAATTTGTCTTGTCCTACCATATTTATCATGACATGTCATAAATAAACACATATATTATACACACATACATACATACATATGTAATATATTATATATGATGTGTGTATGTGTGAATATTTGACTGTATATTAAATACTTAAATATATATTATATAATACGTGGGTAAATATATATATATATATATATATTTAATGCATTTGGGAAGCTGTACAAAAAACTGGCAACAGTATTTGCTATATGTAGGAAAACTAGGTAGCTGTGGGCAGGGGAGGGAGGGAAACTTTTCCCTGAATGCCATTTGTGTCATTTTAATCTGGAACCATGAAAAGAAGACATCTACTCAAGAAGACATCAAGTATTTCCTAGACCTTTCCCCCTCCCTGCTAACTCTTCTCCCAGTGTGGTTTCTCTTTGGGCTGGATCTTAAACACGGGGAGGGTGATGGTCGCTTCTACGAATCTGCTGAAACCCATAGGCCCTCTCCAGAAGAATGCACACGTGTGCCCATGTGAGGATACATACACACAGTTTTATATTCATTTTTAGGGTACCCGTGGACCTCTTCAGCTCAGTTACAAATGCCAGGTTAAAAAAGCCTGTAAGAAAAGATAAACAATGGAGAAGAAATGAAAAGACCTTGTTTCTGGCATTTTCCCCTCTTAGAAACTATTTGTACACAATTGATCTTGTCCTACCTATTTATCGCATTGTTTTTTGTCTTAGGAACTATCCCCTCCCTTCATTATTCCTAATTTCCTGGATTTTTTTTTTTTTATGATTCTCCTTTTAAAAGAAGCCTTCACAAATTAGACTAACTTTGTGATACCACTCTTTCAAAAGTCATATTCTACCTCTTGCTGGGAATGGATTTCCTCTTGACACGCTTTCAGAAACACTTTTTCTCACCCTGGGGCTCACACTTGAACATGCTGCTCCTTTTCCTGTCCTTGAATTGTGTGGTCATTTAAGGCATTTATGGACCCCAGAAAATCATGTCCTTGGGGCTAATCCATTCCTGCGGGTGTAGACCTATTGTAGGTCGAACCTTCTTTTGATTAGGTTTCCTCAGTGGTTGGCCCAGGGATGGCACATGACCCACGCTGGGCCAGTCAGAACCCTTCCCAAGGCTTAAACTGAAACCTCCTCGACTGCCTGAATCCAGCTGTTTCTGAACCCTGATCAATTTTGAAAATTTCACTTGGGGAGGTAATAAATTCTCTTGTTTGCTCAAACTAATTTAAATTGGGTTTCCCTTGAGACCAAAAGAGCACTGCCTAATACAAGGGCTTATCCTTTAATTTCCCTCAATTATTAATAATAATAATAATAACAAGAATTAACATTTGGGGTTAGAATTCTTCCTAAAATGTGTCCTCTTCTGCTTCTTAGGCAGATGCCTCAGACATGGTCTGCCAGCTGGCATTTTACACTGAAGCCCGCCGGGCTCTCTGTGGGCTCTCGCATCTGTTAAGCAGGCCCCGTGTGCAGGACTCCTTGCGTTCTCATGTCTAATTACAGTCGATCCTTGTTATTCACAGTGGTTATGCTCTAGAAAGGCACCAGGAACATGGAATCAGTGAATACTGAGTCTTTGCTCCTGGGGGAAGAGCCTCTGTCTACAGCATTCTCATCAGCTTATCAACACCTAGCCTTGCTGTTTGTGTGTTTCTGTTTAAAGACACCTGATGTATCATACCTTGTTGAATCATCAACATTGACCTCACCACCTATAGCACTAGAACTCATGCCTGAAGAAGCGGATCGACCACATGTATTTTCTCCATAAGGCACATCACAGCCGGCATACACCTAGGAACACTTAGGCAGCACTTCAGCACTATGCTTGGGGGGCCATTTCCAACAGTGAAATCACCAACAAAAAGCAGAAAAGTGCAAAACCTGTGACACTATTGCAAAAGGACACTTATTTACAGTATGAGAGCCAAGACAAGAAGGCAGAGCATCACCTTGCTCAAATTTTGCTGGGGACGTGTACATTGGGTGACTCAAATTTTTCACTGCTCTGTGTATGTCTGCAAGTGACAATACTCAGGAATTGCCATGAGTATTGATTGGGGGATTACAAATACATTTTAGCCAGTAGGTGAAATGGCAAATATGGAATCCACGAATAATGAAGATTGACTGTATTTTGATTTAAAAATATTTTCCATTACTGCCAGGCTGTTGTTGAATGTCATTTCTCTCTGCTATCATTATAATTGCCCCTAGCAGCCCCTGTCCTCCTCTTAATTGCTGCTTTGGCTTAAAAATTTGCTCTCTGAGCTCATGGGAATTGTGTGCAAAGTAAGTGAACAAAGGTGTTGAGCAAATGCCCAACAGACTCTCCTACACCTTAAGTGAATAAATTTTTGATACGTAGACATTGGACAGTAGCCACTCATTTGCATTTTATGACATTTATATTTGTCATGAGATATGTTTTCAATCATTTGTATGAGCTAGGAGAGTTCCATATCAGCAAGGTGTGGTATTCATCCATGCAACCAGAAAACGTGGTTGGAATATGGTGGCCCTTCATCTTAAATATTTTTCTATCCTGAAAATACCGTAAAGCTCTCAAATGAACTCATTCCACACATAGCAGTGGCTTTTTTGGAATCAAGAAGTTGAGACTGAAGCTGAGAGTACTTGGATCCATGTATACATTCATTATGATTTCTATAGGCCCAACCTGGCATTTAAGTCAAGGAACTCCTCCACCTCCCCACTGCCGCACTCCCCACTCTTATTGATGTATCTTCTGTTATCCTAGTCGCCAATCTTCCTGGGTAATCTGTATGCACGTATGTCCAGAGATGAAAGTGGAATTCCTAACATGAGTTTAATTTCTCAGCTTGGTTCTAATTGTGTTTATCTCATGACGTGGACTTAGAGCAGGCATGTCATGATGCCCTGATTCTTCAAGCTAGGACCCAGGACAGAATCTGGGAACCTGTAAGTGGGGACAGGCACATTTGGTTGGGAAAGAAGGAATTTGCTTCTGTGTGCACCTTTCTCTGTAGAGAAAAGAGCAGATGTAGATGGGAAGAAAATGTTCTCAAGAAGGGAGGGAATCTGACAGCCTCAGTAGTAAAACATCCGCAGTTAGTGTGAAAATAGCATTCATTATTTTTGCACAAAGAGAAATGCTTTTGCCAATCACTTCAGCTCTTCTTCATCACTTTCAAGTGTATTTATTTTGACGGCTTTTTATTTATTCTTTTTTTAATATAAGGTGGAATATCAGAAATATGGCTCCATCTGGAGACAGTGTACAACTTGCTGCTTTTCATGGCCGTTCCGATCAGGAGTAACTACAGCTGTCGGGGGAGCACTGAAAAAATGTCAATTAGCTATAAAAGTTCCACAAACAAGCATTATGTCTTCCTCTTACGAGTCCCTGGGTGCAGCTCAAAATTGAGCAATAATGTCCACGGTTAAAAATGGTTGTTGGGGACGCCGGCACTCTCTTTTCCCATTAATAATCACTCAGCATTGGAGCTCGAGTCGCTGTGTGTGTGCGTGGTGGGGCACAGGCTGCTGAAGGAGAGAGGTGTTAAAAATAACCACAGCTCGCAGCACATTTATAGGGTGCAGAAATGACGCCAAGTCCCTCTGCGCTCCTACCGCGTGCTGGAGTTTATCCCTCTGGGGAATCAGGGCTGGAGCCCACATTGTGAATCCTCCAGCCCTTCCCTCCTCGTCTCTGAGCGCTGGCCTTGTTTCCTGTTCATGTTTGAAAATCTCATCGGGTTACCCTGGCTCTGAGGAGGACTTAGAGAGCAGTCTGCCTCATGGTGTCCCTCTTCTTATCATCCAGGACCATGTGGCCTTTACTTAGAGGCAGGCATGCTGTCCTCAGGCCAAAAAGGCAAAGAAAGTCTCTTTCCCCCAAGTGGAACCAGGTCTGTGGGCCCAGTGGATGTCCCCTGTCTTGACATGTGTCACCTAATATAATTTATGTACAAAAACAGCTAGCCTGAAGCTGCAGTTTGCTATTTGGAGGTTTTTTTTTAAAAAAAATATTGCATTAAAATATTGATTATTGAGGTTTCGGGTGCCCCCTTAAGTCTTACGCCTGAGCAGGGTGCCTCACTCTCCTCGCCCTGGTCCAGGCTGTAGCCTGCAGCCACAGAGGAAGTGGGTGTGGGCCCTTCCACCAGGGTTCCGCTGTCTGTTTCAAGAAATGGCTCTCACATTGAGCAGAAGTGGCGGAGAAGGATTAGGTAGCACCTTGCATGGTGTCTTCTTTTTCCAGGGCTACTTCGGCTTTCCGCCATCCTTGGCGTCCCTTGCCTCTGTCCCGCCATCCCTGCCTCTGTCCCTTGGCAGTCTCTCTCTCCTTGAGCCTGGCCCTTTAGTTTTTGCTGACTACTGGCTTCTTCTGGCTCCTGGCTCCTGCTGGCTCACTGTATCTGAACTGCCTCTTTGCTAGGCCTCCCATCCTACAGGTGAAGGCCCACCCTGACTTGGGTTCATCTAAACAGGGTCTTCAAAGATCCTAGTCACAAATGAATCCACACATCAACTAACAATTCACCTTCAAAGGTCCTTTTTCCAAGTGGGTTCACGCCCACAGGAACACGGATGGAGGTTTGAACATGTCCTCTGTGGGGGACCTGATTCAATTCCCAACTCATGGCGATGGCATTAGGAAAGAGCATTTTTATAGACCTTGGGTCCAGTTCTTGTTCCACAGCTGTGTGACCCTAAGCAAGTTATCCAACTTCTCTGAGCCTCAGATTTCCCATTTCAAAACTGAAATAATAATACCCACCTCAGAGTGCAGCTGTGCAGATTTCATTTTAGAGATAATGCATGTGAAATGACTGGCACTTGATAAGTGGCCGCTATTTATAGAAACACACATAATACCTGTTCAGAAAATGTTTCTAGAGTGAATAATTGATGCACAAAAATGTTGGTTTGAAGGACAGGAGAATTTTGTATCATCAGATTGCCTTCCAACCAGCTGGACGCTTTGTGTCATTTTACATTCAAATTATGGTGATTTTTGTACATACTTATGTTCTGTGCTAGACCCAAGGGCAGGATTAACATATGAATTTTTCTGTATCCCCCATTATGCTTTGCACATAGGAAGCATCTACTAAGTATTTTTCTTGTTGTTGTTGTTGTTTT
>JAQZBX010003724.1:0-63920 GCA_029593785.1 Cabassous unicinctus
AAAAATTTGACAGCATGCAAAGAGTGACTGTTCTTATTCGAATGAAAGACACAATGGATGAGATTGCAAATACATGAGACGAATATAACAGCAGACTTGAAATGGCCAAGGAAAGAATAAGTGAATTAGAAGAGCATCTAAATTAGAAAAGATAGGAGAGAGGAAAACAGAGAAAGAAAAGAATAGAAAAATTGGAGTGGCTTTCAAGGAATTGAACGACAGTGCAAAATGCAAAAACATGCATTTGGGCATCTCAGAAGGGAAGAGAATGGAAAAGCAGCAGAAAGAATAATTCAGGAAATAATCACGGAAAATTTCCAAACTTTTGCCTAACATGGATAATTTTGCTATGAACATCAGTGTGCAGATGTCTATTCATGTCACGGCTCTCAGTACTTCTGGGTACAGCTAACAATGGTACATAGGTGTAACAAAAAAAAAATACCAACACTTTTCACCTCAAAGGACATTGTCAAAAGGATGAAAAGACAGCTGACTTAATAAGAGAAAATATTTAGCAAGATAAGTCTTTAATATCCATGATTTAAAGGATATGATAAGGAGACCATACAATTCAAAAGTAAAATGATGAAGTCTCCAATTATAAAATGGGCAAAAGTCTTGAAAACACAAATGTCCAAAGAAGAAATATAAACGGCAAAGAAACTCATGAAAAAATGTTCAATATCACTAGTGATTAGGGAAATGCAAATCAAAACTCTAAAGAGATATCATTTCACATCTATTAGAAGGGCTGCTATTAAAAAAGAATACTGTAAATGTTGGAGAGGATGTGGAGAGATAGAGATGCTTATTCACTGTTGTGGGCATGTAGAATTGTACAATAAATGTGGAGAATTGTTTGCTAGTTCCTAAGAAAGTTGACTATAGACTTGTCTATTTTGGTTTTCATGATTTCCTATGAGTTACTTGAATGTTTTTAAAATATTTTGGATCCCAGTTTTAATGTTTTTTCTTATACCTAATTGTTCATTTTTTAAATGGTTGCTCTAGATGGTATACATAATTTTGTATACATAGAAAAGTCCTCATTGTTTACTGGTATAAAAATTTTACCAGTACAAGTAAAGGGTATACCCTTATGTACCTTTGCCTTCTCCCATTTATTATGTAATTGCCTTTAATATTTCCTCTATAGATATTAATAACCTCATCAGATAGTGTTATCATGCTGCTTTAATTGCCATACGAGAGAATTCAAGAGGACAAATAAAGTCTAATGCAATTAGCTATATATTACATTTTATTAGATCCTACCCAGATGTATTGCAATTATTTATTAAGATTTTTATTTGTTTGCTTTTAGAAACATTTTTATTTATCCCCCACAGATGGTTCTCTTGTCTGTCTGCTCATTGTTTGCTCACCTTCTCCAGGAGGCAATGGGAAACAAACCTGAAACCTCCCACATGGGAGGCAAATGACCTGAACCACATCATTCACTGTATTTCATTTAATTGCCATTGTCTGTTTAGCTGTTCATTCTTTTTTTTTTTTAACTGTAGAAATATATATGCAACAAGAATTTTCCCATCTTATCCACTGGAAACCCCCCATCCAGTGACATCACTCCTCTTTACAATGTTGTGGTACCTTCAACAGCTTCCAAATATTCCCATCTCCCCAAACAGACACCTCATACCCACTAAACATTAATTCCCCATATCACCTGTCACTTCAGCCTTTGCCACATGTATTCCCAATTCTGTCATTGTGTATATTCTCCGATATATTTTTTTGTATTATTATGGATCTTAAATTATGATCTCAAATCATTAATAGTCATATTTGCTTAGATACCAACTTAATTTCAAGGTATACATTAACTATGTTCCTATACTTCTCTGGCCCCCTATTTATGGAGTACTTGTCACAAACAGTTTGTTTATACATTATGCACCCGAAACCAATGTTTTGTCCTTACATTTCATGTATTTGCCTTTATAGATACTGATTGAAATAAAAAGTAGCCTTAACAAACCATAAACACAATAGAACTCATGTCACTGTCCTTGCTAGAGATACTTTTTTCTTTTATGGCTTTGATCTATTGTCTTTCAACCTACAGAACTTTCTTTAGCATTTGTTGTATGCTCAGTCTAGTGGTGATGAACTCCCTCAGATTTGTTCATCTGGGAATGTCTTAATCGCTCCACACTTTTGTAAGTTGTTGTTGCCAAATATAGAATTCTTGGTTGGCAATTGTTAGCTCTCAGAACTTTAAACATGTCATTCCCCTGCTGTCTTGCCTCTATGTTTTTCAGTCAGAAATTGACACTTAATGGTATTGCTGCTCCCTTGTATATGAGACATTGCCTTTCCCTTGCAGTTTTCAAAATCATCTTTATCTTTGGCATTCAGCACTTTAATTATAAAATGCGGTGGTGTGTGTCTATTTCAATTTATCCTGCTTTGAGTTCATTTAGCATCTTGGATGCATATTGTCTTTCATCACATTTGGGGATTTTTCATCCTTTATTTCTTTGAATATTCTATCTGCACCTTTCTCTCCTTATTCTACTCCTGGGATTCTCAAAATGTGCTTATAGGTGTGTTTGATGGTATCTTACAGATTCCTCAGACTGTGTTCACTTTTCTACATTATTTCTTCTTTCAGCTCCTCAATTAGAATCATCTTATATTCAAGTTCACTGATTCCTTTTTCTGCCAGCTTCCATCTACTGTTGTATCCCTCAAGGGAAATTTTAATTTCTATTACTGTGGTTTTCAGCTCTGTTTGGTTTAGGTTCATAAATTCTGTCTCTTTACTGACATTCTCTTCATGTCCATCTACCATTTTATGATTTCCTTTAGTTCTTTCTCCATGCTTTCCTTTAGGTCTTTGAGCATATTTAGAAACATTTTTTAAAAGGTCTTTCTTTGGTATATCCCATGTCTGGTTTCCTCATTGATAGTTTCAATTGGTTTATATTTTCTTCTTTTCCTGGACCATCACTTCCTGCTTCTTTTTATGTTTTGTAACTTTTTGTTGAAATGTGTATTTTGATACTTTATTGTGTTATTGCAGGAATTTTTACTTAGAGGTCTTTGATTTGTAAGTATGTATCCAGCCAGTATTATGACAGATTTCACTGAATGCCAGGAGCTACGAAAATAAAAGGAAAAAGAAAATGCCTTTCCCAGTCTTTGCAGGTGGACTTGTGCAGATGTGATTCTTCAGAGTTTATTCATATATTGAGTTAGAAAATTGCTCCAGACAAAAATGTAGGGATCACCATAATCCTTTCTGGGCATGTGCCTTGAGCATGCATGTATGGCCCTAGGAATTTCCCCATTGATGTGCCTACAATCTCACTGTGTTTTGTAGGAACTGCCTACTACATGCAGGGAAATTTCTGGTATGGCTTTGGAGTTCTCTTACTGCATGGAGATTTAAATTAATGAATTTACATGTATTTTTTTTATATTTCTCATATGACTGTCAAAGAAAATCCTTATTAGCAGAAACTTTTACGGGAGGCCATTATTATTGATCACATTTTTCCCAGGTGAAATCACAGGAATGAAGACAAATAAATGGGCACATTTTTTTTTAGCTCAAGCTTTCATTAATGTGCTGTCCTCCTTTGTTAATCTTGACTTAATGGGACAATCCCATTTAATTTCTCCATATTGCATGATCCTATTTCCTATACGAATTTTTATCCACAATAGATACCAACTTAATTTCACTGCTCCTGGGAGCACTGTGTGTCCAAGGTTAGTCTTATTTCCACATGTATTATTTCCAGAATGTAGAAAGGTACAGCCACTGCGGAAGACTGTTTCCTAAGAAAGCTGAATATAGACTTGCTATGGGACCCATGAATATCATTGCTGGGTTTATACCCAGAAGAACTGAGAGCAGTGACCTGAACGGATATCTGCACACTGATGTTCATAGCAACATTATTCATGATTGCCAAAAGATGAAAACAACCAGGTGTTCCTCAACTGATGAATGGAAAAACATTGTGGAGTATACACATAATCGAATATTATGTAGCAGTAAGAAGAAATGAAGTCATGAAAAATATGACAACATGAATGAACCTGGAGGACATTGTGTTGAGTGAAGCAAGCAAGACACAAAATCAAAAATACTGTATGATTTCCCTATTATGAACTAAATATATTAGGTGAAATATAAATTTATTATATGAAATATGAATATCCATAGAATTGCATGCATAAGGCCATTTTTCTTTGAAGCTGAAAAAATGTAAGTTAGTACTAAAAATGTTAAAATCAGACAAAAAAAAAACCCCCATTATATTAAGTGCATGCTCAATGAGATTTAATGCCTGCCTGAAGGATTTCTAAATTCCTTACATGCATAGGGTTTTACTCCTGCATGTTTCTTTTGTGTGACTCTAGCTTTCCAAATTCATGAAATCCCAAATAGTTTCCATGAAGGATTAATTCTCGCGTATCTCATAAGGTTGAATTTCCAATTAAACTTCACATTCATTACACTTAAAGGGGAGGACAACCAGGTGGCACAAGCAGGCAAAACTCATTGTCTTCATTCCTTCTGTCTCACATAGATTCCCTCATGCTTATTTAAGCATGATGCAAATTCCTTCAAAGTGAAGTGACATTCATAGGAGTGTTATTTTGAGGAAACAATGCTTGCAGTCACAGAAAATATTTCCCCAACTTTCTTACATTCTCTGCCTTCAGCTTAAGTCTGAACTGCTGTGGAAGTGGATATAGCTTCACTCACAAGCCTTTTGTTATGTGGTTCTTTCTGCTTCTTACTGTCCTATGCTTCTTCATAGTTTGTGGGCTGCAGCAGAAGCAGTGCTTAGAGGGAAATTTATAACATTGAATGCATTCATTAGAAAAGAGGAAAGATCCGATATCAATAACCTAAGCTTCTGAATTGGGAAGCACAACAATATCTACTTTTTATTTGGTCTATTACTCATGGTTCTTCCTGCTTCAAATGAGCATCAAATCCATTTTGGTGACTTCATAACTAGGAAATGGAGAAGTGATACACCAATTCATTTGTGCTGGGGACTAAACAACACCCCATAAATCAACCCTGGAAACTTCAGGCTTCTGAAGGTTAAGAAAGGTGCAGCTTACAAAGATGCACGACTAGATGCATGACTAGAAAACTTATTTATATTCTTAAGTTGTACTCCATTATTTTTCTCATACGTGATAGGGGGTGGCATGAATGAAACTAGAGAATGCATGTATTTACAAACAGAAATGTGTACCCCAAAGGATCTGCCAATGCAGATATCACTGAGGAAAGAGGAATGGAGTGGAGCCTAGAGAAGGAATTTTGAAGTTTGTCATAACAGACATAAATTATTTTTGTACTCTTTGCACCAATAATTTGGTTATAATTTAAAAGAAATTATAAAAATAGTACACAATGAAATCATACAAAGTTGTTGATTTGAAGATATTGATTTGTATCTGCAACATTACTGGGGGGCATTTCCCTACAACCTTTGCAAATACAGTCACCCATAAAGGAAAAGTGCTCACTCTTCTTGGCCCCCTTCCAAGCTGCCTGGATGGGTGGATGTATCCCTCAGAAAGAATGAGGATGGAGCATGAGGAGCATGGGTGTGACCCTGTGAAGGCCACACTGCTCTCTACACTTGTCCTGTTAGAAGACTGTTAGCACCACTGGAGAAGATGGACTTCTTGCTGCTTACTTACCAGTGAAGCCCCACTAGAATGACTCACATCACTAACTGAGGCTGTGAGTGCTGAAGCAGGTCTTTATCCCTGACCTCCTTTGCAGATCCAGAACCTATGATGATGGTTTTCACTGGGCATTTTATTAGAGTTTTGCTCCAAAACAGGACATTCCCTCTCTGGCTTGGGGGAACTAATGTGAATACGTGTTACATTCCATCTTCTTCAGTTTTTCTTCAGCTTCTTCCCATGCAACTCCTCCATTCCCTTCTGGGATTGAAGAGGTCTGCATCACTTTCAACACTGTTAAAAATGTGTTGAAAATTTAATATTAATTTAGTATGATAAATATCTGCCATCTGCACACTCTGATGTCCCAGGACTTCTGGAATTCCCATACTCTTTATTAGAGTCACCGGCCTAAAATGTTGCTCATTCTGGTGATGTTATTGCTGTAGCCAATGCTGCAATGTGAATTTTAACATTTCCTTCCTTACACCAACAGGTTTCATCTTGGCATTGTTCTTTCTTTAGCTGCCCCAAGATTGGAGAAGGTGAATGTAGATTGGAAGCAGGAAACCGTGTCTGTGGTGGAGACACAATAGGGGTGCAGTAAGAGCACGATCCAAAGAGGGGCAATGCTGGAGGCCAAGGGAAGGAGGGAAAGGCAAAAGAAGCAGGAGCAAGAAGTCTCCTCTCCCTGACCTGAGTCCCATGCTACACTGGACCCCAGGTCCATGCTTTTATCTGACCCTGCCAACCTGGCCAAGCCTTGCCTTAGGCAGGTACATCATACTGGAGCATCTGTGACATTATACTAGTCCCAAAACCATGTGACTCCCCTGCCTGAATCCCTGTCTTGCAAGTCTTGCTGGCCAAAAGCACTTCCCCATCCATCTTACCATTACTGTTTCCCACCTAGTCTGGGGACACCCACAGTTTACAGCTGAATTCACCGGGCAGCATTATCACACTGCCATTTGGGAACAGGGCAGCTCTCCAATACTGTGTCCCTAGCTGTTTGAGTTTGCCAAGTGATGCCAATGCAAAATAACAGAAATAAGTTGGCTTTTATTGGAATTTATTAGGGTTAAAGCTTTCAGTTCAGAGGCTGTGAATATGTCCAAATCAAGGCATCTTCAAGAATGCTGTCTTACAAAGGGTCCACTGCTTCTAGCCTCCTGCCAAGTCAAAATGCTGGGCCTGCCTGTCTCTCTGACTTCTCCTCCAAACACATTTTCTCCCTGAGCTCAGCAGTGTGCCATCAGGCACCATTGTTCACACTTCTTCCTTCACCTCTGACCTGGATGTCTTCAGTTTCAAGCTGCTCAATACCTCCAGCCTCTTGCCTCTCCCTCAGTCACTCAGGGTTTCTGTGTCTCTCTACTGCTGTAGGAGAACAGGGAGCCCTGTCCCACATGGCAGGATAAATATAGCAGCATTCTTTCTCTGTGTGTCACACATACAGGACTTTAGGACAATGATTAGGGTCCATGCTGTTGCCTGAAATCTAATCAGAGGCCCTTAACTAAACTAAATCAATCTAAAAAAAGTGAACTAATCAAAAGCCCATTATCTGAACCTAACCAAATTGTCCTAGGCTCAAAAGGCTCACACATGCAGCAATGGGTTAGTAAGAACATACTTTTCCTGGGTCCACACAAAACACAAATTAAGGCATTAACCCTGGGCACAGGAATCAGGAGGGGTCTCCTAAGTCTGGAAGAAATGGGAACTCATGAAGCAGTGGCTGTATTTGGGTGTGGCCATCATTGAGCCAAATGGGGTGCTGATCCCCATTGCACTGGTCCCTGAAATGGTCCCAAGAAGAACCCAATATACTGTGCTTACTCTCACAAATCTTAGCTCCAAAATCAGCTGTGTAACTCAAGAGGAGTGCCATTAATCCCATCCCCAGAGCAGAGCACACAGATTTTGCCATTCCCCGGAAGGGTGGAAGGAAGCAGGCTGTAAAACTGAAAGCCCCTAATTTCTACTCTAAAGAACTGATTACATTTACAAAAGAATGGAGAAATTCAACTCTAAGTGTGCTCTCAAAAGCAGTGGAGATTATAGAGGGCCTGAGATTTAGTTAATCTCAACCCTTCAAAGAGAAGTGAAATGAATACTTTTACAAATGAGTAAAATCTACTAAAGTTTGCTAGAAGAAACACACTTTAAAAGAAATGTAAAAGAATATCCTTCAGGGAGAAAGAAAATATCTCAGAAGGTTCAAGATTCAGGATGGATTGAAGAACAATATCTTTTAATTAAATTCATATATCAAAAGGAATGTTGAATGAATAAAGTAATAACTGATTTACTTTATGCCTAGGACATCAGTAAAGTGTTAAAACACACCATAAAATAATATACAGCATAAGACGGGTAAATGGATATGTAGCCCTTTGATATCATTATGAATTCCAAAAACAGATATTGCATTATGCTTGTCAACTGCTGTGTTAATCTGGGCATGATTAAATAATGATAAAGGATTTGACTGAGTCACAGTGAGTAGCGCCCTGAGCCCCACCCCTTGGTGGGTGGGGTCTCAAACAAAAAAAAGTCATTGCAAAGGACAGAGTTGGAGTAGTTTTTGATGTTGGAGTTCTGTTGATCAAGGATAGAAGGCCCCGTGGAAAAGAGACAAGCCATTCAACTGGCAAGTCACAGCTGGCCTTTGGAGAGAGGCAAATCTTATATAGACTCATAGTCTACACCTGACCTTGTGGAGGAAAGAGTGGAGCTGAGCCCAGAGGGAAACACAGCCCTTGGACGAGAGTAACCCCAGAAGCCTGAACCCTGGCAAATGTCAGCAGCTATCTTGAACCAAGATGGGGTAAGAGATTTTGGTGAAGGAAGAAACTTATGCTTTATGGCCTGGTAATGGTAAGTTTCTACCCCAAATAATTACCCTTTATAAACACCAACAGATTTCTAGTATTATGCATCAGCACCCCTTGGCTGACTAATAGAGGATTTAAAATGTTTTAAAATACATTATTTGGCAAGTCAATAACAAATAAAAAGTGCAGATTTGGAAATGCAAGCAAAAATGTTATAATTTTCCCAGTAAACTTAAAAGAATATTAAATAGTGCATCTCATCCAAATAAATAGAAGGAAAAAATTCAACAAATATAGTATAAAACAAAGTATTCAGGATTTCCTGGATTGCCATTTTGGCTTTGTTCTGTGGCCACCCTATTCATGCATCTTTGGAAGCTACACCTTCATATCCTTCAGAAGCCTGAAGGTTTCAGGGTTGATTTATGGGGTGTTGAAGGTTCCAGGGTTGATTTATGGGGTGGTGTTTTGTCCCCATCATAAATCAAATGCTGTATCACTTCCCCATTTCCTAGTTATGAAGTCACCAACTGGGATGTTATGCTCACTTGAATCAAGAAGAGCAATGAATGATAGAACAAATAAAAAGGAGATATTGTTGCACTTCCCAAATTGGAAACTTAGGTTATTGATATTGGACCTTTCCTCGTTCTTATTGAATGCATTCAATTTTATAAATTTCCCTCTAAGCACTGCTTTTGCTGCACCCCACAAACTATAGAGCAGCATAGGACAGTAAGAAACAGAAAGAACCATTTAATAAAAGGCTTGTGAGTGAAGCTATATCCACTTCCACAGCAGTTCAGACTTAAGATGAAGGCAGAGAATGTAAGAAACTTGGGAAAATATTTTCTCTGACTGCAAGCATTGTTTCCTCAATTTAACACTGCTATGAATGTAACTTCACTTTGAAGGAATTTGCATCATGCTTACCTAAGAATGAGTGAATCTAAGTAAGGAAAAAAGAATGAAGACAATGAGTTTTTCCAGTTTGCCCAACAAGGTAGTCCACACTTTTAAGTGTAATGAGTGTGAAGTTTAATTGGAAATTCAACCTCATGAGATACCTGAACATTAATCCTTCAGAGAAACCATTTGGGATTTCATGAATTTGGGAAAGCAAGAGTCACACCAAAGAAACATGCAGGTGTAAAACACTGTGTATGTAAGGAATATTGGAAATCCTTCAGCCAGGCATTAAATCTCATTGAGCATGAAATATTCATACATTAGTTAGTATTGTAATGAACATGGGAATGCTTCCATCTGAAACAAAACCTCATGGAATATGAGAAAATTCAAAGTAGAGAGAAAACGTATGAGGTTCCTGAATGTAGTGTGCTCTTTAAACTCATGATTTCCAACTCATTTTAAACGCCATGCAGGGGAACAAGCAAAGAAATATAATATATGTGGGAAAGTTTTCAACCTGACAGAACACCTTTTTATTCATTAGAATATTCTTACTGAACAGAAATCATATATATGTGGGAAAGCTTTATTGGAATGTCAAACCTCAGATACAAGAGATTTCCTACTGCAAAAATAGGCTATGCATGTAAGGCATGCGAAAAAGCCTTCAGGTAAAAATCATATCTCAGAGAACATGAAAAAACTCATAGCGGACAGAAACAAAATGAATGTAAAGAATGCAGAAAAGCCTTCAGCCAAAAGTAATAGCTCATTAAACATCAGAGCATACATTCTGGAGAAAAACCCTATATATGTAATGAATGTGGAAAAGCCTTCAAGCAGAAGGAAAACCTCATTAACCATCTGAGAATATATACTGGTGAGAAACCCAATGCATGTGATGGATGTGGGAAAGCTTTCATTCAGAAATCAAGCCTCATTACACACCAGAAGAGACAAACTGGAGAGAAACCCTATATATGTAAGGAATGTAGGAAAGCCTTCAGTAGCAAATCAAATCTCACTAACCATAAATAAATTCATACTGGAGGTAAACCCTATATATGTAAGTAATGTGGAATAGCCTTCATCCAGAGGCAGTATCTCATTAAACATTCCAACATTCAACCTGGAGAGAAACCCTGTGAATGGAATGAATATGAATCTCAAAAGGATCTCCACCTCCAGTCTGTGCACCTTTTTGCCAATTTTTTAAGGAAGTGGTTCTGACTGTGCAATTCAGGATGTCTTTTTCCTCTTGGATACATGCACATGCACTTTGTTCTGAGATGTGCTTCCTCCCACATCTTTTTCCACACTCATCTGTGTTCAATTTTTACACTAATTTATGCATCAGAACCAGACATTGCTCTTAGTTTATGTAAAGATGGGCTTTCCACTTATTTCAAATTATCCTGGTTGTTTGCACTTGTTCTTCAATCCCTTACATTCTGGTTGAGCATTTAAAGAGTTACCATTTCAAAAATAATGTTGCCCATTACTGTAGCATTTTCTTATAAGGCACTCCAACCATTTATATTCTTTCAGTTTCTTCACCTGATTCTGATGTGGATTCAAGTTTAACAGCCACTGAACTACAGTGGCCTGCTTTCTACTTAACTCCAATTTTTCTTATTATTTTAAATTAGAAATGATCCTTTCATAATTAGGCAATATAATTCTAATCTCAAGTATTTTAAAAAGTTAGAAAATATATTTATAAACTTAAGTTGTACTGCAATATTTTGTCATAGGTCATTGTCATATGTCATAGGTCATTGTATGGCCAAAACTAGAGAATGCATGTACTTACAAACAGAAATGTGTACCCCAAAGAATCTGCCAATGCAGATAACTCTGAGGAAGGAGGAATGGGGGTGGAGGCTAGAGAAGGAAATTTGCTGTTTGTCATAACAAACATAAATTATTTTTGTACAGATTGCACTGATAATGTGGTTATAATTTAAAAGAAATTATGAAAATAGTACACAATGAAATCACACAAAGTGGTTGATTTGTAGATATTGATTTGTATCTGCAACATTACTGGGGGTCACTTCTCCTCACCCTTTGCAAATACAGTCACCCATAATTTAAAAGTGCTCACTCCCCTCAGCCCCCTCCTAGCTGCCTGGACAGGTGGAGGCATCCCTCAGCAAGAATGAGCATGGAGCACCAGGAGCATGGGCATGACCCTTTGAAGGCCACACTGTTCTCTACATGTGTCCAGTTAGAGGGCTGTTAGCACCAAGGAGAAGATGGACTTCCTGCTGCTTGCTCTCCAGTGAAGACCCACGACAGTGACGCAGATCACTAACTAGGCTGTGAGTGCTGAGTAGGGCTTTCTCCCTGTCTTCCTTTGCAGATCCAGAACTTATGATGATGGTTTTCATTCGGGCTCTGAGAGTTTTGTTCCAAAACAGGACATTCCCTCTCTGGCTTGGTGGACCTGCAGTGAACATGTGTTACATTCCAGCTTCTTCAGTTTTTCATCAGCCTCTTCCATGCAACCCCTCCATTCTCTTCTGGGATTGAAGAGGTCTGCATCATTTTCAACACTGTTAAACATGTGTTGAAAATTTAATATTTAATTAGTCTGAGAAATTCTGGTATCTGCACCCTGTGAGGCTTTCTGCAAACAATGAACTATCTCACAACCTCACTTCTATTCTTGTCAGCCCTAGGTCCCAGGACTTTCTGGGATTCCCATACTATTTATTAGGGTCACTGACCTAAAATGTTGCTCATTCTGGTGATGTTATGGTTGGAGCCAATGCTGTAATGTTAATTTTAACATTTCCTTCCTGACACCAATGGGTTTCATCTTGGCATTGTTCTTTCTTTAGCTGACCCAAGATTGGAGAAGTTGAAAATAGGCAGGAAACAGGGGACCTGAGTTTGTGGCTGAGACCCAGGGGGGTGCAGTAAGAGCACCCTCCTCAGAGAGTCAATGCTGGAGGTGAAGGGAAGGAGGGAAGGGAAAAAGAAGCAGGAGTAGGAAGTCTCATCTCTGTGCCCTGACTCCTATGCTGCACCAGTCTCCAGGTCCCATACTTTTATCTGCCCCTGCCCACCTGGCCAACCCTTGCCTGGGGGCAGGTACATCATACTGGACCATCTGTGACATTATACAAGCCCCCAAACCATGTGATTCCCCT
This sequence comes from Cabassous unicinctus, assembly GCA_029593785.1. Classification (NCBI taxonomy): domain Eukaryota; kingdom Metazoa; phylum Chordata; class Mammalia; order Cingulata; family Chlamyphoridae; genus Cabassous; species Cabassous unicinctus. The sequence goes on from JAQZBX010003724.1 coordinate 12,605, forward strand.
GCCTGGCTCCCTGTCTTGCAGGCCTTTCTGGCCAAAATCACTACCCCCTCCATCTTACCAATACTCATTGCTGCCTAGTCTGGAGACACAGTTTCCGGGGGAATTCACTGGGCAGCAGCATCACATGGCCATTTGGGAACAGGGCAGCTCTCCAACACTGTGTCCCTAGCTGTTTGAGTTTGCCAAGTGCTGCCAGTGCAAAATAACAGAAATAGATGGGCTCTCATTGGAATTTACTAGGGTTAAATCTTACAGTTCTGAGGCTGTGAAAATGTCCAAATCAAGGCATCTTCAAAAATGCTGTCTTACAAAGGCTCCACTGCTGCTAAACTCCTGCCAAGGCAAAAAGTTGGGCCTGCCTGTCTCTCTGCCTTCTCCTCCAATCTCACTTTCTCCCTGAGCTCAGCAATGGGGCATCAGGCACCACAGCTCACACCTCTCCCTTTAACTCTGACTTGGATGTCTTCAGCTTCAAGCTGCTCCAAGAGCCCAGCCTCTTGCCTCTCCTTCAGCCTCTGAGGGTTTCTGTGAGTCTCTACAGCAGTAGGAGACCCTGGAGCCCTCTCCCACATGGCAGGGTGAATATGGCAGCACTCTTTCTCTGTGTGTTCCATGTATGCAGGACTTCAGCAGAATAATTAGTGTCCATGCTGATGCCTGAAATCTAATCAGAGGCCCTTAACTAAACTAAAGCAATCTAAAAAAAAGTGACCTAATCAAAAAGTCCCTTATCTGAATCTAACCAAAATGTCCTACATACAAACGGCTCACAAACACAGCAATGGGTCAGTAAGAACATACTTTTCCAGGGTCCACACAAACACAAATGAAGGTTTTAACCCAGGGCACAGGAATCAGGAGGTGTCTCCTAAATCTGGGAGAAATGAGAACTCATGAAGCAGTGGCTGTACTTTGGGTGTGGCAATCATTGAGCAAAATGGGGTGCTGCTCCCCATTGCACTTGTCCCTAAAATTTTCCCAAGAAGAACTCAATATACTGTGCTTTCTTCACCAAATCTTAGCTCCAAAATCAGGTGTGTAACTCAAGAGGTGTGCCATTATTTTCATCCGCAGAGCCAGAGCACACAGATTCTGCCTTCAGGGGGAGGGGTGGCAGGAAGCAGGCCTTAAAACTGAAAATGCCTAATTTCTATTCCAAAGAACTGATTACATTTACAACAGAATGGAGAAATTCAACACTAAGGGTGCTCTCAAAAGCAGTGGAGATTTTAGAGGGTCTGAGATTTACTTCATCTCAATCCTTCAAGGAGAATTTAAATGAATACTTTTACAGATAAGTAGAATCTACTGAAGTTTTTAGCAGCAACACACTTTAAAACAAATGTAAAAGAATATTCTTCAAGCAGAAAGAAAATAATCTCAGATGATTCAAGATTCAGGATGGATTGAAGATCAATATCTTTTAATTAAATTCATATGTCTAAAGGACTGTTGAATGGATAAAGTAATAATGATATCTGTGGCCTAGGACATCAATAAAGTGTTAAAATACACCATAAAATAATATATAGCATAAGATGTGTAAACAGATATATAGCCCTTTGATATCATTATGAATTCCAAAAATAGATATTGGATTATGCTGAGCAACTGGCCTGTTACTCTGGGCATGATTAAGTTATGAAAAATGCGTTGACGGCCACAGTCGGTCGGGATTTGAGCCCCTCCGCTTGGTGGGTGGGTGCTTCAAACATAAAAAGTCATGGAAAGGACAGAGTTGGAGTAGTATTTGATGTTGGAGTTCTGATGAGCAAGGACAGAAGGCCCCAGGGAAAAAGAGACAAGCCATTCACCTGACAGTTTACAGCTGGCCTTGTGGAGGAAACAGCAGAGCAAAACCCAGACAGAAACACAGCCCTGGGAAGAGAGGAACCCCAGAAGCCAGAACCATGGCCAATGTCAGCAGATGTCTTGCTCCAAGATGAGGTAACAGACTTTGGTGAAGGAAGAAATTTATGCTTTCTGGCCTCGTAACAGTAAGCTTCTATCCCAAATAAATACCCTTTATAAAGACCGACAGATTTCTGGTATTTTGCACCAGGACCCCTTTGGCTGACTAATACAGGATTTAAAATGTTTTAAAACCCATTATTTGGCAAGTCAATAACAAATAATAAGTGCAGATTTGGAAAGGCATGCAAAAATGTTATAAATTCCCCAGTAAACTTTAAAGAATATTAAATAATGCATCTCATCCAAATAAACAAAAGGAAAAAAATAGAAAAAAATAGTCAGTCTGAAACAAAGTGTTCAAGATTTCCTCAGTTGCCATTTTGGCCTTTGTTCTGGACCCACCTTATTCATGCATCTTTGGAACCTGCACCTTTCTTAACCTTCAGAAGCCTGAAGGTTCCAAGGTTGATTTATGGGGTGTTGTTTTGTCCCCATCATAAATCAAGTGCTGTATCACTTCCCCATTTCCTAGTTATGAAGTCACCAACCTGGATGTGATGCTAATTTGAAGCAAGAAGAGCCATGAATGATAGAAAAAATAAAAAGGACATATTGTTGCACTTCCCAAAATGGAAGTTTAGATTATTGATATTGGATCTTTCCTCTTTTCTAATGAATGCATTCAATGTTATAAATTTCCTTCTAAGCACTGCTTTTGGTGCAGCCCACAAACTATGAAGAAGCATAGGACAGTAAGAAGCAGAAAGAACCACATAACAAAACGCTTGTGAGTGAAGCTATATCCACTTCCACAGCAGTTCAGACTTAAGATGAAGGCAGAGAATGTAAGAATGTTGTGGAAACATTTTCTCTGACTGCAAGCATTTTTCCCTCAAAATAACACTCCTATGAATGTCACTTCAGTTTGAAGGAATTTGCATCATGCTTACGTAAGCATGAGGGAATCTAGGTAAGGAAAAAAGAATGAAGACAATGAGTTTTGCCCATTTGACCCACATGGTAGTCTTCCCCTTTAAGTGTAATGAGTGTGAAATTTTCTTGGAAATTCAACCTCATGAGATACCTGAGAATTAATCCTTGATAGAAACCATTTGGGATTTCCTGAATTTGGGAAAGCTAGAGTCACATCAAAGAAACATGCAGGAGTAAAACACTGTGTATGTACATAATATTGGAAAGCTTTTAGCCAGGCATTAAATCTCATTGAACATGAAATATTCATACATTAGTTAGTATTGTAATGAACATGGGCATGCTTCCATCTGGAACAAAACCTTATGGAATACAACAAAATTCAAAGTAGAAAGAAAACATATGAGTGCCCTGAATGTAGAGTCCTCTTTGCACTCATGTTTACTCCTCATTTAAAATGCCATACAGGGGAACAAACATAGAAATGTAATACATGTGGGAAAGTTTTCAACCTGACAGAACACCTCTTTATTCATTAGAATATTATTACTGAACAGAAATCATATATAAGTGGGAAAGATTTATTGAAATGTCAAATCTCAGATACAAGAGATTTCCTACTGCAAAGAAACACTATGCATGTAAGGCATGTGAAAAAGCCTTCAGGTACAAATCATATCTCAGAGAACATGAAAAAACTCATAGCAGACAGAAACAAAATGAATGTAAAGGATGCAGAAAAGCCTGCATCCAAAAGCAATAGTTCATTAAACATCAGAGCATTCATTTAGGACAAAAACCTAATATATGTAATGAATTTGGAAAAGCCTTCAAGCAGAAAGAAAATCTGATTAACCATCTGAGAATATATACTGGTTAGAAACCCAATGAATGTGATGGATGTGGGAAAGCTTTCATTCAGAAATCAAGCCTCATTACACACCAGAGAAGACAAACTGGAGAGAAACCCTATATATGTAAGGAAAGTAGGAAAGCCTTCAGTAGCAAATCAAATCTCACTGACCCTAAAAATAATTCATAGTGGAGGGAAACCCTATATATGTAAGTAATGTGGAATAGCCTTCATCCAGAGGCAGTATCTCATTAAACATTCCAACTTTCAACCTGGAGAGAAACCCTGTGAATGGAATGAATGTGAATCTCCAAATGATCCCCACCTCCAGTCTGTGCAACTTGCTGCCAATCTTTTAAGAAAGCAGATGTGACTGTGCAATTCAGGATGTCTTTCTCCTCTTGGAAATGTGCACTTGCAGTTTGTTCTGAGTTCTGCTTCCTCCCACATCTTCTTCCACTCTCATCTGTGTTCAATTTTTACCACTAATTTATGCATGAGAACTCCAGATTTCTCTTAGTTTATGTAAAGATGGGCTTTCCACTTATTACAAATTATCCTGGCTGTTTTCACTGGTTCTTCAATCCCTTACATTCTGCTTGAGCATTTAAAGATTTAAAATAACAATGCCCATTACTTTAGCATTTTCTGATAAGGCACTACAACCATTTATATTCTTTCAGTTTCTTCACCTGATTCTGATGAGGATTCAAGTTTAACAGCCACTGAACTACAGTGGACTGCATTCTACTTAACTCCAATTTTCCATATTAATTTTAATCAGAAATGATCTTTTTATAATTAGACAATATACTTACTTCTAATCTCAAGAATTTTAAAAAGTTAGAAAATTTATTTATATTCTTAATTTTTACTCCAATATTTTTCTCATATATGATAGGGGGTGGGATGGATGAAACTGGAGAATGCATGTATTTACAAACCGAAATGTGTTCCCCAAAGAATCTGCCAATGCAGATAACTGTGAGAAAGGAGGAATGGGTGTTGTGCCTGGAGAAGGAATTTTGCTGTTTGTAATTCCAGACATAACGTATTTTTGTACTCTTTGCACTGATAATTTGGTTATAATTTAAAAGAAATTATGAAAATAGTACACAATGAAATCACATAAAGTGGTTTATTTGAACATATTGATTTGTATCTGCAAAACTGCTGGGGGGGGCACTTCCCCTCAACCTTTGCAAATACATTCACTTATAAAGGAAAGTGCTCACTCCCCTCAGCCCCCTCCCCATATGCCTGGACGGGTTGAGATGTCCCTCAGCAAGAGTGAGCATGGAGCATGAGGAGCATGGACATGACCCTGTGAAGGCCACACTGTTCTCTACATGTGTCTGGTTAGAGGGCTGTAAGCAGCACAGGAGAAGATGGACTTCCTGCTGCTTGCTCCCCAGTGAAGATCCACGAGAGTGAGTCACATCACTAACTAGGCTGTGATTGCTGAGCAGGGCTTTCTCCCTGTCTTCCTTTGCAGATCCAGAACTTATGATGATGGTTTTCATTCGGGCTCTGAGAGTTTTGTTCCAAAACAGGACATTCCCTCTCTCACTTAGGGGAAGTGCAGTGAACATGTGTTATATTCCAGCTTCTTCAGTTTTTTATCAGCTTCTTCCCATTCTCTTCTGGGATTGAAGTGGTCTGCATCATTTTCAACACTTAAAAATGTGTTGAAAATTTAATATTTAATTAGTCTGAGAAATTCTGACATCTGCACCCTCTGAGGTTTTCTGCAAACAATGAACTATCTCACAACTTCACTTCTATTCTTGTCAGCTCTAGGTCCCAGGACTTTCTGGGATTCCCATCCTATTTATTAGGGTCACTGACCTAAAATGTTGCTCATTCTGGTGAAGGTTATTGTTGTAGCCAATGCTGGAATGTTAATTTTAACATTTCCTTCCTGACACCAACCGGTTTCATCTTGGCATTGTTCTTTCTTTAGCTGCCCCAAGATTAGAGAAGGTGAATATAGACTGGAAGCAGGAGACCTGAGTCTGTGTCTGACACCCAGGTGGGTGCAGTAAGAGCACGCTCCTCAAAGGTTCCATGCTGGGGGCCAAGGGAAGGTGGGAAGGGCATAAGGAGCAGAATCAAGAAGCCTCCTCTCCATGCCCTGACTCCTATGCTACACCAGACCCCAGGTCCATGTTTTACCTGACCCTGCCAAACTGGGCAACCCTGGCCTGAGGTAGGTACATCATACTAGAGCATCTGTGACATTATACTAATCCCCAAAACATGTGACTCCCCTCCTGGACACCTGGTCTTGCAGGACTTGCTGACCAAAAGCACTTACCCCTCCGACTTACCATTACATATTCCCACCTATTCTGCAGACACCCACAGTTTACAGGAGAATTCAATGGGCAGCAGCATCACACTGCCATTTGGGAACCTGGCAGCTCTCCAAAACTGTGTCCCCAGCTGTTTGAATTTGCCAAGTGCTGCCAATGCAAAATAACAGAAATAGGTTGGCTATAATTGGAATTTATTAGGGTTAAAGCTTACAGTTCTGAGGCTCTGAAAATGTCCAAATCAAGGCATCTTCAAGAATGCTGTCTTACAAAGGGTCCACTGCTTTTAGACTCCTTTCATGTCAAAATGCTTGGCCTGCCTGTCTCTCTGCCTTCTCCAAACTCATTTTCTCCCAGAGCTCAGCAGTGGGCCATGATGCACCATTGCTCAAACCTCTCCCTTAACTTCTGACTGGGATGTCTTCAGCTTCTAGCTGCTCCATGACTCCAGCCTCTAACTCTCCCTCAGCCAGCCAGGGTTTCTGTGTCTCTCTACAGCTGTAGGAGACCCTGGAGCCCTCTCCCACATTGCAGGGTCAACATGACAGCATTCTTTCTCTGTGTGTTCCACATGTAGAGGACTTCAGCACAATGATCATGGTTCATGCTGGTGCCTGAAATCTAAACAAATGCCCTTAACTAAAGCCATCTAACAAAAAGTGACCTAATCAAAAAGCCCCTTATCTGAACCTATCCAAAATGCCCTCCATACAAAAGGCTCACACATGCAGCAATGGGTTAGTAAGAACAGAGTTTTCCAGGGTCCACACAAAACTCAAGTGAAGGAATTAACCCAGAGCACAGGAATCATGAGGGTTCTCCTAATTCTGGAAGAAATGGGAACTCATAAAGCAGTGGCTTTTCTTTCAGTGTGGCTCTCATTGAGCAAAATGGGGTGCTGATCACCATTGCACTAGACCATAAAATGTTCCCAAGAAGAACTCAATATACTGTGCTTTCTCCAGCAAATCTTAGCTCCAAAATCAGCGGTGTAACTCGAGAGGTGTGCCATTATTCCCATCAACAGAAGAAGCAGAGCAGGCAGATTTTGCCTTGGGGGGCGTAGGGGTGACAGGAAGTAGACTGTAAAACTGAAAGCCCATAAATTTCTACTACAAAGAACTGATTAAATTTACAACAGAATGGAGAAATTCAACCCTAAGTGTGCTCTCAAAAGCAGTTGAGTTTTTAGAGGGCCTGAGATTTAATTCATCTCAATCCTTCAAGGAGAAGTAAAATGAATACTTTTACAGATGACCAAAAACCAATAAAGTTTGCTAGCAGCAACTCACTTTAAAAGAAATGTAAAGAGTGTTCTTATGGCACAAAGAAAATAATCTCAGAAGTATTCAAGATTCAGGATGGATTGAAGAACAATATCTGTTAATTAAATTCATATATCTTAAGACTGTTGAATGGATAAAATAATAGCGATATCCGTGTCCTAGGACATCAATAAAGTGTTAAAATACACCATAGTATAACACATAGCATGAGATGGGTAAATGGATATGTAGCCCTTTGATATCATTATGAATTCTAAAAATAGATATTGGATTAGGCTTGTCAACTTGTCTGTTAATCTGGGCATGATTATGTTATGATAAGGACATTGACTGGGCCACAGTCCATAGGTCGTTGAGCCCTGCCCCTTGGTTGGTGGGGTCTCAAACATAAAAAGACATGGCAAAGGAGAGAGTTGGAGTAGTTTTTGATGTTGGAGTTCTCATGAGCAAGGACAGGAGGCCCGCAGGAAAAGAGACAAGCCAATCACCTGACAGTTCACAGCTGGCCTTGTGGAGAGAGGCAAAGCTTAGAAAGCTTCATAGTCCACAGCTGACCTTGTGGAGGAAACAGCAGAGCTGAGCCCAGAGAGAAACACAGCTCTGGGAAGAGAGGAAGCCCAGAAGCCTCAACCCTGGCAAATGTCAGCAGCTGTCTTGCTCCAAGATGGGGTAACAGTCTTTTATGAAGTAAACAACTTGTGCTTTATTGCCCTGTAACTGTTAGCTTCTACCCCAAAAAATACCCTTTATACAGACCAACAGATTACTGGTATTTTGCATCAGCACACCTTTGGCTGACTAATACAGGTTTTAAAATGTTTTAAAATCCATTATTTGGCAAGTCAATAACAAATAATAAGTGCAGATTTGGAAATGCAAGTAAAAATGTTATAATTTCCCTGGTAAACTTTAAAGAATATTAAATAGTGCATCTCATCCAAATAAATAGCAGGAAAAAAGTTGAAGAAAAATAGATCCAAACAAAGTATTCAGGATTACCTGGATTGCCATTTTGGCCTTTGTTCTGTGGCTACCCTAGTCGTGCATCTTTATAACCTTCACCATTCTTATTCTTCAGAACCCTGAAGATGTCAAGTTTGATCTATGGGGTGTTGCTTTGTCCCCATCATAGATCAAGTGCTCTATCACTTCCCTATTTCCTGGATATGAAGTCACCAAACTGGATGTGATGCTCATTTGTAGCAAGAAGAGCCATGAATGATAGAACAAATAAAAAGGAGATATTGTTGTGCTTCCCAAATTGGAAGCTTAGGTTATTAATATTGGATATTTCCTCTTTCTAATGAATGCATTCAATGTTATAACTTTCCCAACTTTCCCTCTAAGCACTCTTTTTGCTGCAGCCCACAAACTATGAAGAAGCATATGGCATTTAGAAGCAGAAAGAACCACAAAGCAAAAGGCTTGTCAGTTAAGCTATATCCACTTCCACAACAATACAGACTTAAGAAGAAGGCAGAGAATGTAAGAAAATTGGGAAAATATTTTCTCTGACTGCAAGCATTGTTTCTTCAAAATAACACTCCTAGGAATGTAACTTCACTTTGAAGGAATTTGCATCATGCTTACCTAAGCATGAGGGAAGGTATGTAAGAAAGAAAGAATGAAGACAATGAGTTTTGCCATTTTGCCTCACATGGTAGTCCTCCGCTTTAAGTGTAATGAGTGTGAAATTTTCTTGGAAATTCAATTTCATGAGATATCTGAGTATTAACCCTTCAGATAAACCATTTGGGATTTCATGAAGTTGGGAAAGCTAGAGTCACATCAAAGAAACATGCAGGAGTAAAACCCTGTGTATGTAAGGAATTTGGAAGTCCTTCAGCCAGGCATTAAATCTCATTGAGCATGAAATATTCATTCGTTAGTATTGTAATGAACATGAGAATGCTTCCATTTGAAATGAAGCCTCATGGAATATGAGAAAATTCAAACTAGAGAGAAACCATATGAGTGTCCTGAACGTAGTTTGCCCTTTACACTCATGTTTTACTCCCCATTTTAAAAGCCATACAGGGGAACAAGCATAGAAATGTAATACATATGAGAAAGTTTTCAACCTGACAGAACACCTGTTTATTCATCAGAATATTCTTAAGAGAAACCATATATGTGGGAAAGCTTTATTAAATGTCCAATCTCAGATACAAGAGATTTCCTACTATAAAGAAACTTTATGCATGTAAGGCATGTGAAAAAGCCTTTAGGTATAAATCATATCTCACAGAACATGAAAAAACTCATAGTGAACAGAAACAAAATGAATGTAAAGAATGCAGAAAAGCCTTCAGCCAAAAGCAGTAGTTCATTAAACGTCAGAACATTCATTCTGGACAAAAACCCTATATATGCAATGAATGTGGAAACACCTTCAACCAGAAGGAAAACCTCATTAACCATCTGAGAATACATAATGCTGAGAAACCCTATGAATATGATGGATGTGGGAAAGCTTTCGTTCAGAAATAAAGCCTCATTACACACCAGAGAAGACAAACTGGAGAGAAAACCTATGTATGTAAGGAATGTAGGAAAGCCTTCAGTAGCAAGTCAAATCTCAATGACCATGAGAAAATTCATATTGGAGGGAAACCCTATATATGTAAGGAATGTGGAAAAGTCTTCAGCCAGAGGCAGTATCTCATTAAACATTACAATATTCATACTAGAGGGAAACCCTGTGAATGGAATGAATGTGGAAAAGCCTTTTCTCAAGTCACATCACTTACTGTACATGTGAGAATTAATACAAGTGATAAACCTTATGAATGTAAGGTATGTGGGAAGGTATTTTCTCAAAGTTAATCTCTTTCTGTGTATGTTAGAAGTCATACGGGTGAGAAACCTTATTGTTGTGAAGATTGTGGCAAAGCCTTTACTCAGCTCCCTACTCTTTCTTTACTTGCAAGAATCTATAAAGGTGAGAAGCCTTATCAGTGTAGTGAACGTGAAAAGCTTTTAGCCAGAAGTCACACCACATTAGACATCAGAAAATTCATAGGCATTAAAAATGCTATGATTTCCTAGAACAAAGAAGGCCTTCAGCAGATTCATAACACATGAGAAAAATTCATTCTGAAAGTACCATGAATTTGGGAAAGCCAAAAAAAAAAAGCCCAGAACCTATATTCAAGAATTTGCATAAGGAGAAAGATTAATAAAATGGAAATGTGTCCTACACAAATTCATAGCATACATTATTATTGTTGGACTTTTAGAAGCCTTCTTATTTAAAGGCCAGAACAAAAAAAGGAACATGGAGTCGAGAACACAAATAGCACATGCAAAGAAAGCAGATTTAAATAAAATAATTATATTTAGTTATATTTAATAGTAACTGTATTTAATATAAATGTTCCTCTTAATCAAAATTGTTAAGTGGATTAAAATAATCATGCTACTAATCATGGCTCTGAATGGAGATTCAAACTCGTGCAGTAAAATGAAACAGTGGCATAAGATAAAATTACCATGGTTAGGTAATATGATACTTTACACAGAGCTATAATTATTAAAATGATTTGATATTGATGCATTAGTTATATGGAATAGAATATATAGTCAAGAATCATGCCCATGAATTTGTGGGAACTTGGTATATGATAGAACTGACATCACAGGTCAGGAAGGAAGGGATGGCTTATTCAAAAAATGAATTCAAGGTAATTGGCTCCCCATATGAGGAAATATAAGAATCCTGCCATACATTATACTTAAAAATAATTTGCAAGGGGATCAAAGACTAATATGCAGAAAACAAAACACTTATAAAATTTTAAAAGGAAATAGAGGAGAGTGCCTTTCTTATGTAAGGAGTAAGGAAGCATTTCTTAAAATCACACTTTGAGAATATAATGTAGAACAACTGATACATGAACAAGGAACTATATATCATGAGGTCATTATATGAATTTTTTTTTTGAGGTACCAGGACTGGGGATTGAAACTTGTATGCGGGAAGCTGGCACTCAACTGCTGAGCCAAACCAGCTCCCCGGAGTTGGTTTCTTCATTTGTTTGTTTGTTTTGGTTTTTAGGAGGCACTGGGAACTGAACCTTGGACCTCCCATGTGGGAAGCAGGCACTCAAATGCTTGAACCACATTTGCTCCATACAATTTGTAGTAAGGCATGTAGGAAAGTAATGAAGCCACTAGTAAAGAAATGAATGAATAAAGGGTGTTTGCACAACAGTAAATTGTAGAATAGATAAGTATAATAAAACAAATATACAGGCAAGAAATTATCACAAGGATTTGAGTGAAAAAATCAAGACACAGAATGATGCATATACTATGCGACATTTTTGAATGTTTGAATAAAACAATAACAAAGTACTGACTATGGATTCGTATGTTTATGTAATAAAGAACAAAAAATAGTTTGGAACTTTTAAAAAAAAGTACTCAGAAGAAAAAAGGGAACATGGAATAGAGAACAGAAATAGCACAGGCAAAGAAACCAGATTTAAATAAAGTAATTATATTGGTTATATTTAAAATTACCTGTACTTAATATAAATATTCCTCTTAATCAAAATTGTTAAGTGGATTAATATAAGTATATTTATATATACTTATGTATAATATATAGTATACTATATAGATACATAAATCTAAGAAAGTCATCTAAGACATACAGCAAAGTAGAGAGTACCAGGTGGAAAACAAAATGACATGCAAATTCTTTTAAAATAGTATATCTTTCTTCATTTTGTCAATATCAAATAAAAGGGGCAGTAAGAAAAATATTAGAAATTGAGTGCCCTTTCATAATTATAAAAAGGTTTAAATCCCCAGGAAGATATAGCATTTAAAAATGTGTACCCACCTGTATACATGGCTTTTGATAGGTGACAGAAGTACAATACATCAAAGAATTGGGCATTTTTTTTACTACTCTCTCAGCAATTCATAGAATAAGCAGAGAAAATATAAGTGAAGATACTGAATATATGCTAACCATGAATAATAAATTTTCCTTAATGCATAATATATGGAACAATGAAAGCTACAGCAAAATACACCTTTTCCCATGCACTTAAGTAAATACAGGGGCAAGAGGGAGAAGAAGGAAACCACAGTCATCCTGTAACAGGCAATACTCACAGGGAAGAAACATGGAGGCAAAGAGAAGGGGACAGATGTGGACTTGTTCTGATGATGGGGCACAGGTTATGCAGATGGGATGGATGTGGGGTGGAGGAAAAGTGAGAAAAAGGAGGCAAAGCTACCACCAGAGCCCCTATCAGGTGGAATTCCTGTACATGGAAAGCTGAAGCCAGAGGAGTAGTTTCCTGGGAGGAGCCAAGAGTTCTCAGTTGCCAATTTAGATATCCACAGAGAGGCATCATGAAGAAGCTGTGTGTGTATTAGGATTGCATGGAATGGACTGGGATGGGTACATAAATGTAGAAGTCATGCCAGTATAGATGGTGTTTAAAACCAAGATGCTCCAGCGACAGAGCAGGGTGCTAAAGAAGGAAAGTTGTTCAAAGACTAATCCCTAAAGAAACACTTATGCTGAGAGTCTCTGGAGAAACAGAGACCCCAGCAAAGAGGCAAAGGGCAAGGGCAGTAAAGTCAGATAAATACAAACAAAATAGTGTAGTGAGCCAGCTAACTGATAGAAGCATTTCAGGGAGGTGAGGCCGACAGTGTCAAATGCAGCTGATGGAGTAAATTAGAAGAGGAAAATTTGGGGGCAATGGAAATGTTCTATAATTAAATAATGCTGAGGTTGCACAACACTGTACATTTACAAAAAAAATGTATATTTAATTTTATGTCATGTAAATTATACTGCAATAGTTTTTTTAAAAAAGAATTTTACATATCCTCTCTTATGATTAAGGTTTTCTATGGCCATGTATTCACCCAGGGAAAATAAAAATATATTTTTATAAAAAGGACTTGTATGTGGATATTCATAATAACTGTATTCATAATTCCCCAAACTTGAAACAACTGAAAAGTATATGAAGATGAAAATACATAAACATTTTGTAATATTGTCATTCAATGTCAAAGAACTCAATGTAAAAGCAGAGAGAATTACTGATGGACACAACCAACAGCACCAACAAATTTCAAAATATTATTCTGAGCTAAAGATATAGGCATCAAAGTTTCTATTTTGAGTTATTTCATTTTTATGATTTACAAAAAGTGGCAAAAATGATCTATAGTGAAAGGAATCAGAACAAAAGGTGCATGCTAATGTAGGGTGTATGCATATTGACTGAAGGTACAAGAGTTATTTTCTGGATTAATGGAAATCAATGATTCATATCTTGATATGTTTGTTGGATACTGAGGGGTATGGAGAAGTGGAAAGTTTTAAAGGTTTCACAGTCATTCAGTTAAGATTGCCACATTTCACTGTATTTCAATTTAACATTACTTTAAAAAACAATTAGAAAGAGAGAAAGAAGAATGATCATTAGAATGTAATGGAGACAAGGATATTTTATTTTCTGCCTCTCCTCTCCCCTTTCAACACACACCACAGATCCTCTCATAGATGATCTGTCAAAGCTGCCAGTTGCTGGTATGTTCCAAGTGGAATCCGGAGGAGTTCTCTGTGATTTCTTGTGGCTAACAGATCCAAAGTTATTTGGCAGAGACCTATGGATGGCTGAAGGTCGAAAGATGATGTGTTAACCACTCTGAAGCCTGTTGCTGGGCTGATTCTTGGGGAACTGTGAGAGGTGATGATGGAGCTGCTGCCCAAGAACATATGTCCAGGCCTTACATTCCACTTTTAATCAGCTTTCTGGTGGGTCGTTTATTGTTATTCAGATTTGCACGGTTTGTTAGAAGCCAGATAAATATGAGAAAAGCAGCTTTCCCAGACACTGGCTGCACTCACTGAAGAGAAATGCCAGCTCCTTGACAAGATTAGTTTGCTCAAAGAGTTTTGCAGAGACTGCCCTATTGAACGGCAGGCTAGAGAAAGAGACTTTAAAGTACCCAGCCCTGAAGATATCTACAGAAAGGTTGAGAGAATAAAAGTGATGCTGATGAGATTAACTTCACTGGTCCCAAAACTGAAGAAAAGAGAGCACCAAATGCTTCAAACTAAAGGAGGTGATTATGGATATTCTTAATACACTGCAGTCTCTCAAAAGGGTCATGAGAACACCCATAGCACAAGGACTGCTCCAAACCCCATCCATATTCTGGTAGCCTGTACTCCAGGAATGTCTCCATGGCCTGGAAGTTAAAGCAGCACTCTTCCCTCTCCTCCACTCAGGCTACTGAGGATTCAACCCCCTGAAGTTCTCTCCCTGAAGTTCCTTGAAGCGAGGGGATTCAACGGGCCCTCCTCCATTGGCTGAAGTTCTGCTAACTTCTTATTCTGGACAAAGCCAAGCTCAATTCTTCCTTTTAGAGGTAAAGTCTATCAACTTTCAGAAAAACAACAGGAAATGAGGGGCTTCCTTTCTTTTCAAAGATAGTTTGAAATATCTTCCATTAGTGGATGAAACTGCTACAATTTAAACATTTACTCAAAGTGAAACTTAATCAAATTACATTCCCCCCAAAAATATTTCTTAATTATTATATATATTAATTTTAATGAAATATGTATATATATATATATATTTTATTATCCCATCCCTGGCCGTTTAGCAAATTGATGTAATTATGAATTCCAAAAATATAATTGAATCATGCTTGTAATCTAATCTGTAAATCTGGGCATGATTAAGTTATGACTAGGGTGTTGACTAGGCCATGTCAGTAGGGCATTGAGCCCCACCACTTGGTGGGTGGTGGAATCGAATATAAAAGGCAAGGCAAAGGACAGAAGGAGCAGTTTTTGAGAAGCTTTTTTGACACTGGAGAGAAGGTCCCACGAGAAGAGAAGTGAGCATTTCACCTGATAGTCTACAGCTGACCTTGTGGAGGAAGCAGAGGAGATAAGCCTGGAGAGAAATGCAGTCCCAGGAAGAGAGGGACCAAAGAAGCCTGAACCCTGGAAAATTTTGGCAGCTGTCTTGCTGCAAAACATGACAATGGACTTTGGTGAGAGAAGAAACTTAGTGTTTTATGGCCTGGTATCTGTGGACTTCTACCCCTAAGAAATACCCTTTATGAAGACCAACCCATTTTTGGTGTTTCACATTAGCAGCCTTTAGACGGACTAATACACCATCTATATATTATTAATGTTGTAATTTAAAAAATATATGGTTTAGCAATAAAAGACATTTAAACATTGGCAACAATAGTTTTTGGCAGAGTTGAATTCCTAAGTCACAACTACTCCGTAAAGACAACTTTATTTTTTTAAACTAAGTACATGAATTGTGGAAACAGGGCATCAGATTAGGCAGGTAGTGCTCAACTCTCACAAAAACAATGGAGAAAGAGGCAAAAGAAGGCCAATGCACCTGCTATGGGGGTTCAGCAGACCAGGACAATGCTTGACAACTCTCAGGAGGGTGAGGGACAGAGAGATGAAGAACCCTAAACAACAAACTTGAATAACCAAACCCTGGGGGACTGGGGAAGTGCTGCCCTACTGAAGCCCCAAGATGTTAAGCTTGGATAAAATCCCAGACTCAATGCAGCTGACTGAGAGTGGAACAGACATCTTCCTCCCTGTCAGCTATTACCCAGAAAAAGGGAGGGAATTCTGGGGGCTTTTTTTCAGTGAATTCAGACAGTAGAGCCCGCTATGAATCTCAGCTCTGGGCAGACAAAACACAGGAAAACAGAGAATGATACACCTCCATGGAAAGTTGCTCCAAATGAGCACCATCTGATGGCCAGTATAGAAGTTGCATGGACAAAAACTGATTTTCAGTCTCTCTGTTCTCTAACCCCTGGGAGAAAATCTGTACCCCATTAGTGAATCCATGGTACAATTTTTATAACTTAAGCTAGGCAAATTTTAAATATTTAGAATAAGTCACAGAACATATCAAAGAAGAGCTGTGAATGAAAAATAGAAAAGACAGAGAAATTGGACAGAGTAAATACACCAACCTATTCAGATGCTTAGACATTAGCCAAAAATAACAAGTGATATTGGGAAACAGGAAGAGATGGCTCAGCCAAGGGAACAAAACAAAAATCCTGAAGAGATACAGGATTTAAGACAAGTAATCAAAAATAATCATACAACTCTCCTAAATCAATTTAAAGAATTGAAAGAAAATACGACTAAAGAGATAAAGGATATTAAGAAGACTCTGTGTCAGCATAAAGAACAATTTGAAAGCCTGCAAAGAAAAGTAAGAGACCTTACAGGAAAAAAGACATGAGGGATGAGATTAAAAATACATTAAAGGTACCTAAGAGCAGATTTGAAATGCTTAAGACAGAATTAGTGATTTCAAAGACAGAACTTCTTATCTGGAAAAGACAGGAGAACAGAAAGAAAAGAGAATGGGAAAAATGGAACAGAATCTGAGGGAATTGAATGACAATAAGAAACACCAAGATATGCAATATTGGTGTCCCAGAAAGACAAGAGAAAAGAAAAGTGGCAGAAACAATAAATGAAGAAATAATGACTGAAAAGTTCTCAACATTTATGGTAGACATAAATATCAATACCCAAGAAGGAAAATGCACCCCTAACAGAATTAATTCGAATAGACATACCCTGAGACACCGACTCTGCAGAACAATAAATGTCAGCGATAGACAGGATTCTGAAAGCAGCAAGAAAAAAGCACAGCATCATGTACAATGGAATGTTGATTAGAATAAAATTAACATTTTGTTAGAAGTTCTAGCTAGAGTAATTAAGCTAGACAAAGAAAAGGCACTGAAATAGGAAAGGAAGAGGTAAAACGTTCACTGTTTGCTGATGATATGATCCTATATCTAGAAAATCCTGAAAAATCCATGACAAAGCTACTAGAAATAGACGAGCTGGGGAAAGTGGTGAGATACAAGATTAGTATGCAGAAATCAATAGTGTATCTATACACTACTGATTTGCAATCTGAGGACAAAATCAGAAAAAAATTCCATTTATAATTGTGACTAAAACAATCAAATATTTTTGAATAAATGTAACCAAGGACATAAAGGACCTGTATTCAGAGACCTACAAAATATTACTAAAAGAAACCAATACTTAAATTAATGGAAAGAAATTCCATGTTCATGGATTGGAAGACTAAATAATGCTCAGATTTCAATTCTACCCAAACTGATCTACAGATTCAACACAATCTCAATAAAATCTGAATGCGTTTTTAGCAGAAATTGAAAGGATAATGATCAAATTTATTTGGAATGGTAAGGGGCCCTAAATAGCCAAGTATGTCTTAAAAACGAATGAAGTTGGAGGACTCTCATACTCTGACTTTAGAGGATGTCACTTAGCTACAGTTGTGAAAACAGCATGGTGCTGGCATAAAGACAGGCACATTGACCAATGGAACAAAATTGAGAACCAAGAAATAGACTTCACATTTACAGTTAAGGGATTTTTGACATGGCTGTTGAGACCATCCAGCAGGGCAAGAAAAGTCTGTTCAACAAATAATGGTGGAAGAAGTGGATAATCATATCCGAAAGAAAGTGGACCCCTATTTCGCACAGCTTAAAAAAAAATTAACTCAGAATTCATCAAGGACCTAAATATAAAAGCAACAACCATAAAACTTGCAGAAGAAAAGGTAGGAAAATCTTTAAGATCTTGTGGTAGGTGGTAATTTCTTAAACCTTACTCATAAAGCATGAACAACTCCTCCAAAAAAAATAGATAGGACCACTTCAAAATTAAACACTTTTGCACTTAAAAGGATTTGTCAAAAGGGTGAAAAGGCAGGCAACTCAATCGGAAAAAATATTTGGCAATCATATATCCAATAAGGGTTTAATATCAATGCTATATAAAGAGATAATATCATTCAACAATAAAAAGACAAATGAGTCAATTAAAAAATAGGCAAAGACTTGAAAATATGATCTTTCTTCATATTTGGTGGTCCAAGGAAAAAATACAAATGACAAATAAACACATGAAAAAATATTCAACATCACTAGTGATTAGGGAAATTCAAATCAAAACTACAGTGAGATATCATTTCAAACCTATTAGACTGGCCACTACTAAAAAGTTGGAAAACTGTAAATGTTCGAGAGGATGTGAAGAGATAGGAACATTTATGCACTGTTGGTGGGACGTAGAATGGTACAGCCACTGTGGAGGATTTTTTGGCAATTCCAAAGGAAGTTGAATATGGACTTTCCATGTGACCTGGCAATTCTATTGCTATGTATATACCCAGAAAACCTGAGAGCAGCGACATGAATAGACACCTGTATACTGATGTTCATAGTGGCATTACTCACAATTGCCAAAAATTGGAAACAACCCAGGTGTCCATCAACTGAATAATGGAAAAACAGTCTGTGGTGTATACATTCAATAAAACATTATGCAGTAGTAAGAAGAAATAAAGTCGTGAAGCATATGAAAATGTGAATGAAGCTTGAGGACATTATGTTGAGGGAAACAAGCCAGACACAAAAGGACAAATACTGTATGATTGTGCTACTATGAACTAAATATATTATGTAAACCCATGGAATTAGTAATTAGAATATTGGTCACAAGAAAATAGAATATGGGTAAAGAATGGAAAGTTAATGTTTAATCAGTGTAGCCTGGGTTAAAAGGTTGTTTGTAAATCTTCAGAAATGAAATAAAATGTTGAGAGCACACCATGCTGTTTATTACAAGGAGAGCTATATTATGAGGGTATGATAATGGTTGAAAGGGAAAACCTAAGGACATTTATATTACTAGAAGAAAACTGAAAAAATGTAACTTGGGACTGTATAACATAGTGAAACCTCATGTAAAATATGAATATGTGTAATATTGCAGATATGACTGTTTTTTCCAAAATATAAATGGATGTAAACTAGAAAGAAGAAAACAGAATAGCAGCTATGTATGGCAGGGGAAGCAGAGAGATTGAGAGGTGATGAGTTTTGTTTAGTTGGTTGTGTTTTGTTTTCTAGCATTGTTGTTATTTTTGCTGGAATAACGATGATGCTCTAAGAATGACTGGAGTGGTGAATGCACAACTCTGTGACTGTACTGAATACCATTGACTGTACACTTTGGATAGATTTATGCTTTATTAATATGTATCAATAAAATGGATTTGTTAAAAAATAAATATATCTTCTGGGGTGTAATTAAACTGTATTCTTAAAGAGAAACATATTTAATATTTATATTCTAGACTAAGAGGGGTTAAAAAATAAAACTGGTAATTTCATATGTAGATGATTTTCTTTCTCTGCCTTTTGTGGAACTGAGACTTTTCTGACTATGCAGAAATCCTCTTGGACCATTTCAGGAAGACTCCACATCCCACCCTCATACCTGTCCCAAACCACCTGACACACCTTACATGAAAGCTAAGGAAGAAGCAGGGGTTTCTCCCCACAGACACAGGAGGCATACCCAGAATTAGTAGTTTTAGACAAAAATGGCACTCCCTCTTTAGGCAATTAGCACTAACTGGAGATTATTAGAGATGGAAGGAAAGCAGGAAGTGACACTTTGAGTAGGCACTTGGGGGCAAATAAGACAAAGGACATAACAATCATTATAAGAAGGTAAATGATTTCTCCTCAAAATATAGCTTGGTCTGGGCAGAGAATAGTAAAGATGATAAGAATGCACCTGTACTCATGGAGCTGATATTTTAGGGGTCAGAGCGGGCAGAAATACTTAACAAGGCAATTAAACAGAGTACAGAGGATGTCATGAGATGATAAATTAATGCACAAGAAAGGGCAGTCATCATTGGTGTGGGAAAGGGGAACTTGGGTAGGAGAAGTAAGGGAATCCTCTCTGAAGAGGGGACATGTGAATAATGAACCAACCTGGGGACAAGTACTGCAGGATGAAGGGACAGAAGTGGAGAAGACTATGAAGTGGGTGTGAGAGTGGTGTGTTTGAGGATCAGACAGAGGCCAGACAAAACTAAATGCAGTGAGTGAATGGTAGCCAGAGGAGTGGGCAGTAAATGCTGTCACCAGGTTAGAGTTTGATTTTAATTTAAGAGCGCAGTGGCTGCAATGTGGGGAAAAGGTTTAGCAGGAAGAACAGGTGGACATCCTGACAGGCACTCTTTTAGATGAGGATGTTGATTGCTGCACTGGGGTGTGTGTGTGGGGAGAAGTGTAGAGACAGAGAAAAGGGGTCAGCTCCAGGGCCTGTTCTGCAGAGACCAAGAGGTTGCTGATGCTTGTGTGTCTTCCTTTTAATTAGAGTTCTATTCTCTACCTATCAAGCCAGAGCCTGTCATCAAGAAACTGGTGGTCCTGGCCACACTTCCATATCCCTGTGCTTGGGAGAGAACAGATGAATGGGGCTCTGTGTACCTGGGGGAGGCCTGTGTCTCTCAGTGCTCCTCTGGGGGTTCACTATGAGACCCACATGGATTTGAGGCCGTTGCCCTGGGCAGCTTCACAGCTCCATGAAAGGATCCTCCAGACTCCTACCTGGGTGTAGTGAGCCTGGTCACCAGCATTTTGGAAGCAAAGTAGGGGCAGGGGTAGGTGGACTTACTATACAGCCTTCTCTGGTGCTCATATTTCAGTGGGCTTCTCAACCCACCTCACCTATGCTTGTGTCTACAAATTCACAGTCTCTTTCTCATCTTTCCCATATTGTGCAAAGCTGGTGTGCAAAATGGAATAGATACTCACCTTTCAGATGTCTAATTTTCTTTGGGGGTTCATCATCCATTCCTTCCATTTCTGTTTTCAGCCTCATTCTTCTACTCTACTTTTAATAGTGCTAATGTGTCCAATGCCAGAACTGTTTCTAAACACAAATCCAATGCTTCTAATTAAATGTTCACATTTGCTGGACCTTACAGTTCATTTGGGAGAGACAGGAGCTGCATCAGTGAGGGGGTGGAGGCAGGAGCCTGACCAGCCTGGCTCTGCAAACTGTCAGAAACCTAACTTGCCTAAGGGAGCAGGACAGGAAGACCCAGATAAGCTTTCAGAAACCTGCTTAACCTGTGCAGCGAGGGTGATTCAGTTGTAGAGTTCCTGCCTGGCATGTAGGAGGCCCCTGGTTTGATTCCCAGTTCATCCTCAGAGAAGGGAATACACCAGGTTATTTTTATCGGTTCCTTTTTTGCTGTCCAAATTTGCTTTTCATTTTTCTTGTCCCAGGTTTGCTTCTGGGTGCCTCCTAAAGACAGGCAGACACAGAGAGCATACAATAATGGACACACAGCAGACAGTGAGTGCAAACAACGAGGAGGGAGGAATAAATAAGTCTAAAAAAATAAGTGCTTTCATATTTTGAATTTTTAACAAGACAAATTTCTTGGTTTATTAATTTTACTGGGAGGTCCAGGGGATCGAGCCAGTTCCCTCCATATGGGAGATGGATGCCCAATCATTTGAGCCACGTCTGTCCCAGAAATTTAATTTTAATGAATAAATATGATTCTAAAATACACCAACAATTTATTCATTACCTTCTCATTTTGAGCAAGTATCACCTCTAAATATCGATCTTTTTATATATTTTATATACATATTAATCACAGTGAAACAAAGACATTTCAGTAAACTGAAATTAATTTAAAATAATCTAAATCATTACTGGGTCATGAGAAATTGTCTAACATGGCAATTTTCTCAATTAAAAACAAGAGAAATTAAAAAGTATATTTCAAAAAAATTATTGACAAGCTTGCCTCAATTAAAGCCAGGTAAGTAAAAAGCACAATAAATTTTGGTTTTGTGCGTAAATAACAGTTAAAATTAAAACAATGTATTTTTAAAATTTTCAACATTTTTTCCAAGTATGTTGGTGCTGTAGGTAAAATGAACCATTTAAAAATGAATAAAAGCATTTGTTTAGGGGCCCAACTCCCCCCTTTCTCCTTGGGCCTGTCCCCAACTTACCTGACTGGAAGGCTCCGATACTCTGCACCTCAGTGGTGCCCATGCTCCTCCTTCTTCTCTGAACCTGTCAGAACTGCCAACAGTCATGATCCTGAATCATTACAAAACCCTACAGCAGGCCAGGATTTCCAGCAGGCAAACCACTAAATGAACATTACTCTGGTAAAGTAAGTTTTGCTACACTGCTGCACGAGAAAGCATAAACTACCCTTGCTATCTAAGAAAATGCTGTCAGAGGAGACAGAACAAAGGCTCCTCACCACAGCCATGAAGAGAAAGCTTCTGACTCTCCGCCGATGCAGTGGGGATGCCCCAGGATGGTAGCGGCCTCCTCCATGGTCTCACCAAAATGAAGCAGCCCTGCAAGACAATCCCCAGGGAAGTCCTCGGGAATGAAGGACCCACAGAAGGGGCAGGAGCAGGGTGCCTCTGCCCATATCCACCCTCTGATCCTGCAGGCTCCTATTCCCATGCCCACCATTCTGTCTATCCCTGGGTGAAGTTCAGGATGCATCACAATGTGTTTCTCTGTGGTCCATTGTGATTCCTCCTGGAGGCCCCACCTGCCTGAGGCCTCCCCTCCTCCATCCCACCCATCCTTGCCCCATGCGGGCAGCAGATGGCCACAGTGTGTTTCTGAATTAATGGGGCTCAGTTGGGATCACCTGTCCAGAATCACATCACCAGGTGAAGTGGAACTGACCCAAGTCAGTGTTTCCAGTCCAGGGCTCAGAGAGCTGCAAGGATGGCAGAAGCACAACAGGGCACTGCCTAAGAAGGGGTGGTGGGAGGCTGAGACACCTCCTTCACCATTTGCCCTTTTGGAACCTTTCCCCAAAGAATACTTGCCAGGTGCTCACTGTGTGCAGAAGGGGAGGGGGCCCTTCATATCCTTCAATCTGAGCTCAGGGGGAATGAGCCATGGTGTAGGTAATGACATACTGAAAGTAAAATGAAAAAAAGCAATGTTTCTGAGGATTTTGTTTTATGTCTATGCTCCATAAATTTAGATGGATTTACTGATCAAATATGCTAATGTTGCATCTACTATTTAAAATGATAAAAAGAAAATTACCATCACATTTAACTGAATTGTCATTGTCCTGACATGTTTGATTTTTATGGCAATTATATGGAGTAAAATGTTTAGAGATAATTTCCAAAATCATTTTGGTAATGTAAGTATTTAAAGTATGTAGAAATATTTTTTATTAAGGGAAAAAAAAGTAATTTGTTCTAAAATTAATAACTAGTTATTAAAATGAAGAAAATGTGGGACAAAACCTGAACAAGAATAAAGAGTACAGAAGGACTGCAGAAAAGGAATATTTTTTGTTCAAAGTTGGATGAGTTAATAGGACTATCAACAAAATTTTTAAAGCCTTATCAAAAATTATAACAATGCAAAACTAAAATTTGGACATTGAAGGTGCAGAGCAGGGAATGGGAGGCTGCTCTCCTCAAGAAATTGCAGAAGGGAACCTGCAGGACTCTGGGGACACTTGGAAAGGGCAGCTAGAGAGGGGAAACCCAGTTGGTTGGGGGAAAGGGAAGCTTGGGAGATAAGACACACAAGCCAGCACACAGCCAGCTCAAAGGGAGGGGGAATCCATGGAAGTAATTTGGCTGGAAGACCAGCTTTCAGCCAGCTCCAAGAGTAAGTTTGTGAGTGGGATTGAGAGTGCAGGAATATGATTGTTAGTAGGATGGGGTTTGGACTGGACTATTCATGGAAATGAGGGGTGGATGGAGAAATGAACAGGTGAACTCTGGGGATTTGTAGGTCTCTGGTAGAAACTGCAAGTGTGGGAATGTTATTTTGGCAAATATGTTGGGGGAGAGTCTCTGGTGCAGGGTGTAAGTGTTTGGGAGATAGGCGGGCAAGGGTACAGCTGGGGCATAATTTGATGGACTATGAATGTGCTCATGTGGTTGTGGGGTGTTATCTCAGTGGGTGGAGACCCACACTGTAAACAACAAAATATTAAACTCCCATCCTGGGGAGTCCTGCTACATTCTCAAATAGAGGGCAAGAATCTCTTGTGCACATAGGCAATGCCTAATAAAAGAAAGCAAACCAGTTTGCCAAACCCTCAATATTAATGCATATAACTATGGGTGTTATTCTTGAAAACATGAAACTTAGTGGTTACCATAGGTTCCAAGGGGTGGAAGAGAGACAAATAGGTAGAATATAGGACATTTTTAGGTCATTCAAATTGTTTTGCATTATTTTGCAATGATGAATACAGGCCATTATACTTTTTGTCAAAACCTATAAAATTGGACAGGGCAAACGGTAAACCATAACATAAACTATTTACCATGATTAGCAGCAATGCTTCAATATTTGTTCATCAATGGGAACAAATGTACATACTCATGTAAGATGTTATTAATAGGGGAAAATGTGAAGGGGGAAGAAATATATTAGAATCCCTTATATTTTCAATGTGAATTTCTGTAACCTAAAGCTTCTTTGAAAATAAAGTGAAAAAAAGTAAGAAGATACAGAAGAAATTGTAAACATACATAAAAGATAACATATCTTATGGGATGAAAAACACAATGCAAGAAATATTTTTTGGCTTCATTTATTAGGAAGTTTTGGATTACAGAAAAGTTACAACTATGGAAGGGAGGATCACCGGTGGAGGGTATCAGTGTTGAGGGACATGTGGGGAAAGATGCATCTGGGGCATGTCTCTATGGAACATGTGTTCATATGGTCCTAGGATGTTATTTCAGTGGGCAAAATCCCACATACTAATAAAAATATTAAGTTCCCATCCTGGGGAGTACTGCTACATTCTCTAATAGAGTGGCAAGAATCTCTACAGTACATGGACAGTGCCTAGTGAAAGAGGACAGACCAATACACCAGGCCCTTGATATCAATGCTTGTACTACTGATGCTTATATTTGTAAAATTGAATCATAGCCTAGTGTGGCAGTTTGAGATTATTTAAGAATCCCCAAAAGATCATATTTGTAAATGAATCTGTTCCTCTGGTGGTGATACGCTTTTATTATGTTAAATTCAGTTGAGGGGCTTTTGATTAGATTACCTGTTAAAATCACTTAGAGGGCTTTTTTTAATATGACTGCATCAGTAAGGTATAACTCAGGTTGAATCCCCACTCCCTGCTGGGTCGGATATAAACAGACACTCAAGGAGACACATGGGAAGAGAGAGGGCTCTGTCATTTTTTATCTTGAAGGAGAGATGAGCCATAGCCTCATAATTTGCAGCTGACCTTGGGAAAAGACCAGAGCAGTGCAGACTGATATTGAAGGCCTGGAAAGAAATGAGCCCTATGCGAGGAGAGAGAGAACTGGAAGCCCACAAGGGAAGGAGGGACCAGGCAGGGATCAGCAATCATCTTGCTTCAACACATGGCAACTGACTTTGGTGAGAAATCAACCTTGAGTTGAACTTTTATGGCCTTGTAACAGTAAGCTTTTACCCCAAACAAATACCCTTTATAAAAGCCAACAGATTTCTGTTACTTTGCATCAGCACTACTTTGGCAGACTATTATCCCTAGAAATATATATTGCCTAAGAGTTATCTCCTGAAAACCAACTTGTAACTCAATTCTGGCCTCTCTCAAAACCAAACTCAACATATGAACTCACTGCTTTCCCCATAGTGTGGGGCATGACTTCCAAGATAGGCCTCCCTGGCACCACAAAGAGGGATTATTACCAAGCACCAACTAGTGATGCATTTGGAAGAAGACCCTCACCAAAAGGGGCAAATATTAAATACAAATGAGTTTTTATGGTAATTAGATTTCAAAGTGTGTCAGGAAGTCATTCCAGAGATTATGCTTATGCATGACTCTGCAGGATCTCCCTGACTACCACAGTAAATGATGCAAGTTTGCTCCCAAGGGCTCTAGAGACATCTGGACACTATAGGCATGACAGAGAACCCAGAAAACTGGCACATTATTGTCAGGCCATAATTTGGAATTAAACTATCTCCCCAATACAATTGAGTTAGAATCATTTATAATTTCCCTATACATGGTTCTTCTGCCCCTTTTATTTGAACCTATAATTAGCACTATAGCCATTACATATATGTCCCAGAAACTTATATCTTCTCACTGTTCATATTCCAGTTGATCCCTGAATCTCACCAGAGTTACAGCCAACACCTACACTTCAATTCATCAGACTCACCCAAGACAACAAACAAAATGGTGATGATGGATAATAGCCCTCCCAAAAGAACAGAGAGTATCTACAACTGCAAGCAAGACAGTTCCATCCATCTGACCATGGGTTCTAAGCTCCCTCTCAATCTGAAACAGAGTGGGCTTTATTATTCCAAAACTTCAAGATTGAGGAATGAACAAACATAAGGAGAGACTGCAACTGTCGATCAACGTAGACTTATTATTTTAGTAATGGAAGAACTAGTAATATTGATATAAAAATTGTGGTCACCAGATATTCTGAGGGGAGGAAGAGGGAAGAAATAGTGTAACATGGGGCATTTTGTGGACACTGGCATTGTTCTGCATGATATTGCAATGATGGATACAGGCCATTATACATTTTGTCAAATCCTGTAAAATTGTACAGTACCAACTTTAAACCATAATGTAACCTATAAACCTGTAAAATTGTACAGTACAAAGTGTAAAACATAATGTAAACTACATTATTAACTATAGTAGCAATACTTAAATATTTGTTCAGGAATTGTAACAAATGCACCGCACTAAAGATGTTATAAATAGGGAAATGTGAGAGAGGGAGAGTATGGGGTATATGGGAATCCCCTATATTTTCAATGTAATATACCT
Source organism: Cabassous unicinctus (assembly GCA_029593785.1). Classification (NCBI taxonomy): domain Eukaryota; kingdom Metazoa; phylum Chordata; class Mammalia; order Cingulata; family Chlamyphoridae; genus Cabassous; species Cabassous unicinctus. The sequence continues at coordinate 39,669 of JAQZBX010003724.1, forward strand.
TTTCTGTAATCTAAAATTTCTTTAAAAATAAAAAATCTAAAATTTGCTTCTCTCTCTGTTGAGTGCCAATGTTTCAAAATAATTAGTCCATTTTTAGGAAAATGTTATAAAGTGTTTTTCTCCAGAATAATTAGTGTAAAAAAATTTAAAATCCTGTGTTTTATCAAAACAACTTCTTGTACTTTATTAAGAAAAACAAGTTGTGTCACTATTTTTTTTGCCCTTTTCCCCCTCCCTTCCCCCTGCTGTTTTTGCTGTATGTGTCCATTCTCTGTGTGATCTTCTGTGTCCGTTCCTTTTTCTGTCTTCTTATTTTTCTCCTCTAGGCTTCAGTGGGATTCAATCCTGGGGACCTCCAATGTGAGAGAGAGGTACCCCTCACTTGTGCTACCTCAGTTCTTGGTTTCTGTCATGTCTCACCTTGACTCTCCCCTGTGTCTCTTTCTGTTGCATCATCTTCTTCCTGCATTGCTCTCCACATGGGCCTGGCTCAATACACAGGTCTGGCATGGTCTTTACCAGGAGGCCCTGGGGATCAAACCCAGGTCCTCCCAAATGGTAGATTGAAGCCCAATCACTTGAGCCACATCTGCTTCCCTGTGTCACTTTAAAAAGAACATAATATTCAAACCTAACAACTTTAAGAGTTTGCTTTCCCAAAGTCAAATCATAAAGAATATTGTTAGGCCCCAAAGGTGGGCTTTTGGGAATAACCAGAGGAAAAAGCCTTAACACAAGTGTTAGACGGAAGTTACATTTGTTATGACTGCAGACAGGAGCCAATGTAAGTAAACCTACTCAGACCTGACTCCCTGTGCTGCAGTTTCACTCTGGTTTTAATACCAAAGTTACTACTTAGTATTTGCTTTGATTATGCAATAGCTTTTATGCATATGGATGAACATACATAGATAGTTATATAATTGTATGATTAGAGTTTTCAGGAAATCACACTTGCACATAATTTGCATCATCAAAAAAGGGGCAGATAACTTCACCTCTGGGTAGGAATTTTATTATGTTAATGAAACAAGTTGACATGAGGACAACAAGGGGCTGCTTCTGTGCAGGTCCAGCCAACCAGTTGAAGCTGTTTTCATATTTCATTGCTTCAACAAGATATTCTCGACCACCAAAAGCAGAATTTGGCACCAAGAGAGGGATTCATCTCATTACCTTAGAATTTACATATAATTCATTCCATTGTATCCTGGCAACCAAGAGGGAAACAAGATATTTTCAGGTATTCGGTCATCCTATATCCATCAATATCTTTTTATATCAAATGATTACAAAAGATTTGTCTTTTACCTTGAAAAAAGTGAAGTGCTGAAAATAAAGTTCATTTCATGTAAATTGAATAGAAAAATTTTCAAGAGTTGTTAAAATTAAAACGAGATTTCCTAAAATTATGGTAATTAAATTTGTATGGTTAAAATGTTCATATAAATATTTAAAGGCTGCATAAACTTTCATTGTCAAATTTATAAAATTTGACACTGATTTCTGCATATTAGACATTAATAGAACATTAGTCATGGTTTTAAGTATTTTAAAGGTATGTCATAAAAACAACAAACTTTCCTTATCAGTTACATTGTTTTGTTCTGAAGACTCTCTAAAAGTAGATATATGTACTCTAGGGATTCTTGCCACTCCATTAGTGGTTGTACAAAGGATATAAAGGCAGTGGTCACCAGAGCTTCTGAGGGGAGGTAGAGGGAAGAATAAGTGTAACATGGGGCATTTTTGAGACATTGGATTTGTTCTGAATGACAATGCAATGATGGATATAGGCATTATACATATTGTCAAAACCTATAAAAATGTGTGCTGCAAAGTATAAACTATAATGTAAACTATTCGCCATGGTTAGAAGCAATACTTCATTATGTGTTCATCAATTGTGACAAATGTACCACACTGATGAAAAATGTTACCAATGGAGAGAAGTGTGAGAGGGAAAGGGTGTGGGGTATATGGGAATCCCACTAAATTATTTATGCATCTTTTATGTAATCTAAAGATTCTTTACAAATAAAATAAAATAAAAAATTACATAGAGTCAGCTACAGATCAAAGAAAAAAATGGAACTTTAAAAGGAAAGCAAGGCAAGTCTGTAAATTATATTCTGCCTGTTAGCCCCATTTGTCAAAATAACCCCCATGACCCTGGTCAGTGCTGACAGATGTCCCCTGCTCTAATAACAGATGGGGCAAAACCCCCACCCCCATCCCTAATCCAACAGGATGTACAAATCTCAAAACCAACCGTGGAATATCCAAGATTATCAAATGTCCTGTTTGACATTCCAACACATCCATCTTCCCCTCCCCAAGACCTCCTCCCCAAAGGGCAAAAGCTTCTAATCTTCCACCCTATATATGTGTGCCACATCCATGCACCCCTTCTGTAAACCCAACAATGTCACCAGCTCAAATGAGGCAATACCAAACCTGGGCAGGCAGCCTGAAGTCTCCCTTCAGACCCCTACCATGCCAGTGATCTAACAAACTTCTCTGCTTGAATTTTGTTCTGTCTTGGAGCCTCATTTTACCAGGAATAACAAACCCTAGTAAAAATATAAAGGAGACACAAACAAACTAAAACTTCTGCTATGGTCTATTGTTTATAACTCAATATAAGTTAGTTTTCTAATATTTTATTTCTAAAATAGATTTATCTTTAAAATGCTCACAAGGAAATTAGGGCCTAAATTGTAAGCTCTTGCCACAGTCACATTTGTCTTAAAACTTTAATTGTTATTCCTAAGTTTTAAGGTGCTTTACTCTTTCTGTTTATCCTGGTAACTCCCCAGAACCTTAAATATCTGTGTAACACCTAAAACTCGGAGTTAAAGTTCTCCAGCTGTGGAAATATCGAAGAAGTTGCAATAATTCTAAAAAGAGAACCTTCAATAGACCACTCTCATCTCAAGGTTATCCTTATCTTCACTCAACCCACCAGCAAAGAACAGGTAGGTGCATTTCTTGGGCTCACTGGATATTGCCCTTTGTGGGCCCCCTTCTTTTCTTCCATTGCCTGACAACTTTATGATCTCCTCAAACACTCCCAACCTGAAGCTTTCTCACTCTCTAGCCCCAAACTTTCAGCATTCCAGACTGGGCACCAGGGTTGTAAAAATCCCATCCCCTCGGGCTTCATTCCAGCTCTAAATGAAGGAGGAAGGAGGAAATGCATGTGGGACCATTTTCACCACATTGGCTACTACAGCCACACTCTGGATGGGGTCACTCAGGGATTCCCCTCTTGCCCACATGTGGTCATAGCCCCTGTGACTTTAGCTCAGGCTCTGTCTCAGTGTTTGACTGAGTTCTCAAAATTGTTGTGCTTCATACCATGGAGACTCTGTTAAACAGCTGTGATACTCAGAATTTCTCTCAAGTGGCCTGGCACACCTAGAAGCTTCCCTTTTAAGTGACCCTAACATTTCAGTAGAGCATGTTGGGACTCTCAACATTCCTTCCCAAGCTCACCTGCCAAAGATGACCCTGAGCCCCATAACTGCATCAGCCTTCTCAACTCAGTTCTCAGTCCTAAATCATGTAACCATGGGTTAAGAGTTAACAACAATTATGATTACTGAAACATTATGTAGATGCCTTTTAAGTTAGCAAAAAAGTTAATATGTCTAGACCAGTTCTTAACCCATGGAAAGATTTCTTGGGGTCTCTGAGCTTGAATTGAAAAAAAAAATCAACTTATTATTATTGAACCATAAATTATCCTACCCATAGGCCTTCATGGCAACCAGAGTAACTTAGAGAAGAAAATTTTCCACTGTCCCCTAGTTGTCTTATCTAAAAAGCACACAAACTCCCTCCCTTGAGCAATCTTCCAAGGACAAGGACATCTCAACCCTGCAGCTGTGTCCCGGGCTATCAGGACGCCGCATACCAAGGGAGTTGTGCAGACACTAGCCAACCGCCAAGAACCACTTCTGTACACCCTGCTTGCTTGCAAACTGTGTTGCCAACCCCCTATAAAAGGGAGCCATTTTAGAACCTTGGGGCTGCAGTTCTCTCGTGCGTGAGAAGTGCTGCAGACGCCCGCGGGTTTAGCTCAATAAATTGTATAAAATTGGTTAAGTCTGACTCTGGTGGATCTCCTGGGTTATAACATTTGGAGGCCCCAGCGGGATCAACCGCGAGGTCCCCCTTAATTGGGGTCAACCTCCTCAGACTAAGTGGGAAGTGCCTCCACTTCCTCTCTTTTGCTTTTTGATTTGTGATCGGATTCAGACTAGGACTGTGGCCTCGAGGAATCTGGTAAGGGATTTTCCCTTTTGTGTTGGCTCTGGAGCATTTGTGGGGCTGTTGCAGGCAGGACGCTGTGGTACTGCACACCCCGAATCAGGGACGGGACGCCCTCTCCTGATTTTGGAAACCATTAGGTTTCACTTTGGTACTTGGCTCTGTGAGTGGAAGTGAGACTAGTCTCCCGTATTTTGCTCATCTGTCTGTCTATGTTCAGTGTTTCTTAGTGTTTTAACTGTTTCAACCCTAACAGGATGGGACAAGGAAAATCCACTCTGCGGACTCCTCTTGAGTGCATTCTTGCTTATTTTTCTGATTTCTTTAAGAGATCCTGTGACTATGGGAAGCCAGTAGATCCAGGCTTCCTACGGACCCTCTGTGAACTTGAATGGCCAACCTTATGAATATATTGTACTTCAGAAGGCTCATTTGATTTATCTCTGTTGTTTGCTATATGGTCTGTTGTTTATGGGGTTCCTCACCCCGACCAGAGATTTTATATAGATGTTTGGATTGACATTGTGCATAATAAAGTAGATTATATCCAGAAATGCCAGAAACCAAGGAAGGGGGATATGTATGCAAGGGTAGGCGGGAAAATCATTTTAGTAACTGCCCCAAAACCTCAATGGGCATGGGATCCCCCGAAAGAAAAGGATGATGGGAAACCAGAGAAACAGAAACCCCGTTTATATCCTGTTCTGCCAGGGGAAACTGATGATATAGCTGAAAGCTTATTTGACCCCCTGCCTTACCCAAGGACTCCCTCACAGCAACAGGCCCCGGGGCACTCACCCCAAGGGGAAGTCCAGAGTCCTCCCCACACGAGAGGGGGGACTCCCTATCAGCCCCCTCCCCCAGGGCCTGATTCCTCAGTGCCCCTGTTGCCACTCAGGGAAGTTCCTCCTCAACCAGGGGTGCCTCCAGGCCATACTCGGATGATTTATGTCCCATTTTCCACCTCTGATCTCTATAATTGGAAACACCAGAACCCTCCTTTTTCAGAGGACCCCCAGAGGCTGATTTCACTTTTGGAAACTATTTTCTGCACTCATCAGCCTACCTGGGATGATTGTCAGCAGATTTTACAAACTTTATTCACTTCTGAGGAGAGGGAAAGAATCCATCGAGAGGATGCTAAGATTATCTTGGGGGACAATGAGGGGGACTCCAAGACTAGGAGAGATGAATTGGAGGAATCACTCCCTTCGAGTCCTCCCCATTGGAACCCTAATACTAATGTAGGGATGACAGCCTTGCGCCACTATCACCAGTCTCTACTTAGGGGTCTAAGGGCGGCAGCTAAAAAGCCTACTAATTTAACTAAGGTTAGTGCAGTCATGCAGGGTAAGGATGAGTCCCCGGCTGCTTTCTTAGAGAGATTATTGGAGGCATATCGAATGTACACCCCTTAGACCCAGAAGATGAAAATAACAGATGAATGGTAATCATGGCGTTTGTCTTTCAGTCGGCCCCAGATATTAGAAAAAAACTTCAAAAGCAAGAAGGGTTTGAAGGAAAAGCTAGAAGTGAATTGGTAGAAATAGCTCAGAAAGTTTTTCAAAATAGAGAGGATCCTATTCAAGAGCAGACCAAGCAGCTCTCGTGAATCTTGCTGGCAGCACCAACCCAGAAACCCCATCCCTCCAAGGGACGGCCAGAGAGAGGACGCCTAAAGAAGGACCAGTGTGCCTTTTGCAAGGGGATGGGGCACTGGAAAAAGGATTGTCCTAAGCTGATAGGCAGGAAGGCTCAGGAACCTAAGGAACCGGTCTGCCTCTTAGTAGAAACTGAAGATTGAGGGAGTCATGGTTCTTTCAAGCTTGGACCCAGGAACCCATGATAAAATTAACAGTCGAAAGGAAGCCAACTGAATTCCTAGTAGACACGGGGGCCACCTTTTCAGTTCTCCAAGAGACAACTGGGGAACTTTCATCCCAAAAGACTTCTATCATAGGGGCAACAGGAAAACCTAAATCTTACCCCTCGACTCAAGCCCGAATTACTGACTTAGGAAAGGGTACTATTACCCACTCCTTCTTAGTAATGCCAGAATGCCCATACCCCCTCTTAGGCCGAGGCTTGTTGCAGAAATTAAAAGCAACCATTTCTTTTAAAGATGGGGAAACAATTTTGCAATTGGGAGAACAGCTCCCTCAATTAATTATGTTAACTGTCCCTATCTCTGAATAATATATTCTATTTGAACAAGAGCCCAAGTGGGCTATAGGAGAAGGTTATATCCAGGAACTACTTACTAAAATCCCAGGGGTCTGGGCAGAGAGCAACCCACCAAAATTGGCTTTGCATCAACCTCCTATCATTGTGCAACTCATAAGTACTGCTCTCCCCATCCAAGTCAAGCAGTACCCTATACCTCAGAAGGCAAGGGAACGCTGTAATGAAACATATCAAATTAAGAGAAATGGGGATACTAACTCCCTGCCAATCACCCTGGAATACCCCACTTCTACCAGTAAAAAAGCCAGGGACCAAAGATTATAGACCAGTACAGGACCTAAGAGAAGTCAATAAGAGGGTTGAAACTATTCACCCCACTGTACCTAACCCTTATACCCTTCTGAGCTCTCTGCCTCCAGGACGAACTTTCTATTCTGTACTGGACCTGAAAGATGCCTTCTTCACCTTACCGTTGGCACCTCAGAGCCAACCCATCTTCGCCTTTGAATGGACGGATCCCAAAGGGGGATTTTCAGGCCAGCTAACCTAGACTAGACTCCCGCAAGGATTCAAGAACTCTCCAACCATCTTTGATGAAGCCCTGAGCTGAGACCTCCTGGGATTCAGGGAATCCCACCCTTAGGTATTGCAATATGTAGATGACCTTCTTCTTGCAGCAGCATCAGAAGAGGATTGCATAATCGCCACCAAGGAACTGCTCTCTGAACTAGCACGCCTCGGCTACCAGGTGTCCATGAAAAAGGCTCAGATCTGTGTGCAAAAGGCCACATATTTGGGCTACCATCTGGAAAAAGGTAAGAGGAACCTATCTCTCGGACAGATAGAAGCTATCCTAAATATCCCAACTCCAACCACCAAGCGCCAGGTACGGGAATTTCTAGGGGCAGTAGGCTACTGCAGGCTCTGGATACTCGGGTTTGCTGAAATTCCAATACCCTTATATGCCTGCACAGGTGGACAAGACCCTAACTTTCATTGGACTCGAGAAGAAGAACAGGCCTTTATAGCCCTCAAGCAAGCCTTAGCCTCAACCCCTGCCTTAGCCCTACCCGACATCATGAAACATTTTCAGCTGTTTGTAGCTGAAAAGAAGGGGATTGCCAAGGGGGTCCTCACTCAAACCTTATGGCCTTGGAAATGCCCAGTGGCCTATCTCTCCAAACAACTAGACCCTGTAGCTGCAGGATGGCCATCATGCATCAGAGCGATAGCTGCAACCTCCCTTCTTGTCAAGGAGGCACAGAAATTGACCTTGGGCCAGGACTTGCAGATTATCGGGAGCCACACCACTGAGGCCCTCCTTAATCCCCACTTGACCATTGGATTTTGAGTGCGTGTCTTACTCAATATCAGGTGCTGCTACTAAATCCTCCTCAAGTCACTTTCTCTAAGTCCACGGCTCTCAACCCAGCTATTTTGTTGCCAGATTCTAAATATGGAAAAATTGTCCATGATTGCCTGGATATTTTAGAGGCTATCACTGGGTCTATGCCTGACCTTCAGGACACTCCCCTAGAAAACCCAGACTATGAGCTTTATACTGATGGAAGCAGTTATCTGAAAGATGGACTAAGATATGCAGGCACAGCGGTGGCCACGGAAAATCAAGTACTCTGGTCACAGGCCTTGCCCCAAGGAACCTCCACCCAGAAAGCAGAACTAATTGCTTTGACCCAGGCGCTTCACTGGGCAAAAGGCAAGAAAGTCAACATCTATACTGACAGCCGGTATGCATTTGCAACTGCCCTGGTACATGGAGCCCTATACCAGGAAAGAGGACTTTTGACATCGGCTGAAAAAGAAATAAAAAATAAGCAAGAGATTTTAAATCTTTTAACAGCTATATGGCTACCTAAGGAGGTAGCCATTATCCATTGCAAAGGGCATGAGACCCAACCAAGTCGCACCAAGAAAGGGAATGACCTTGCAGACCTGACTGCAAAGCAAGTAGCATTGGAAGAAGTGAAACCACTTGAAATCTTGCCACTTCTTCCCCAACGAGCCCTACCTACTCCTCCTAGCTATAACCAAGAAGAACAAGAATTAGGACAAAAACTGAATTATACCACTGAGGCTGGATCTTGGCAACGATTGCCCGATGGTCACCTACTGCTGCCAAGGGCATTAGGCATTGCCCTAGTTCGGAACCTCCATTATAGCACTCACCTTGATACCTCGAAATTAATTGCTCTAATTAATAAACATTTCTATGTTCCAGATTTGAAGACCATCGCCAAATCAGAGGTAACCCGTTGCTCAGCATGCGCTCAGGTCAACCCAGGGCCCCCAATCTCTCGCAGTGTAGGGGTCCGAATCAGAGGCCATGATCCAGGATAACATTGGGAATTAGATTATACTGAAATTGGAAAAAGCAAATATAGCTATAAATATCTCCTGGTCTTTATAGATACTTACTCTGGATGGACTGAAGCTTTTGCCACCAAGCATGAGACTGCCAATATAGTTGCCAGACACCTCCTGACAGGAATCCTCCCACGATTTGGCTTACACTTGGCATTGGGGTCCGACAATGGCCTGCCTTTCATAGCCAAAATATCCAAAAGTCTAGCTGAGGCACTTAAAATAGACTGGAAATTACATTATATTTACAGGCCCCAGAGCTCAGGACAGGTAGAGAGGATAAATAAAACTTTAAAGGAAACTTTAACTAAATTAAAACTGGAGACTGGAGAAAGTTAGGTAAGTCTTCTCCCTTTCACCTTACTAAGAACCAGATGTACCCCTTATTTGAAACATTTAACCCCTTTTAAAATAATCTATGGAAGACCACCTCCCATAATCCCCAAGTTACACCTAGACCACCTGGGTGATTTAACTAACCAGAAGTTTCTCAAGTCCTTACATGCTATCAACCTCATCTGGAAATAAGCATGCCTTCTAGCCCAGCAGAGGAGACAACCAGAGGATGCTCAGCTTTCAACAATTAACATAAAGCCTGGGGATTGGGTTTGGACTAAAAAATTCAATAGAGAGACTTTAGAACCCACCTGGGAAGGACCCTTCCTTGTAATCCTCTCAACTCCAAAAGCTGTTAAGGTAACAGAGAAACGCCATTGGTTACACCATACACAGGCAAAAAAGGCACACCCTGACCAGATCCCAAAGAAATGGGAGGTGAGACCAGATAGCAAGGACCCACTCTGACTCAGATTTGTTTCCTTCTAAGCCTTAGTCAAACTGCTACTTTCACCTCCTCCACTCCCACCAAGTACCAATGGGTCCTAATTCGAACCAGAGATGGAAAGCATATAGCTACCAATAAGACTTATAGCACTGCCCTGGTGACCCTCACCACTGACTTTTCCCAGTTCTTTAATGACGACCTTTGCAACCATGAGCTTGGAAAGAGAGCCAGAATGGGAGCTCCTCATTATCCCTTGGCAAGTAACTCTCTCACCGATGCCCAATTAAATGCCATAAAATGTGACAAGGGTAAAACCAGCCAGGTACTATGGCATACCCAGCACTATGCTTGTCCTGAACGCCTCACAGGACAGAGAAGGCAATGTGGGTCTATTGCTGATTACTATTGTAAAGCTTGGGGGTGCGAAACCTTAGCATTAAGATAGACTCCTGGAGGAGGAACTAACCCCAACTTAAATCTCCTCTGAAAAACTACTTTTAATCCACCCATGCAAAATTGGAAAGTCCATCCTAACTGTAATAACCAAACTTGCAAGCCCGTTACTCTGACCATTAAAAACCCCTCTGATCCCCAATGGGCTACTGGTAGAACTTGGGGTCTGGGCCTATATGCCTCCAGTCAAGACCCCGGAACTCTGTTCACTGTACAGAAACTTCCATAGAATTCTAAAAATAAACCTACTAACTCTCAATCGGGGCTCCCAATTAAAAACCCTATTGGTCCTAACCCAATCCTGAACCACTCATTGGCCCTAAACAACAAGATTAAGAATGTCACCTCCCAAAAAAATGTATCCATGCCTACTACCAGCCCTAACACTTTCCAACTCCCTGCACCATCACACCCACTGATCTCCTTTAGTAATTCATTGCTAACTATGTTAGATTCTGTTTTCTTCCTTCTGAATGAAACTCAGCCTGCCATCACCACTGAGTGTTGGCTCTGTGTCGATCTGGCACCACCATATTACGTAGGGATTGGTGCCAACCTGATGGGAGAAATTGCCCCACCAGAACGTCTCCTACACCAATAATAACAACTTTGAGACTGGTAACCTGTCTGATTGTTCCCGCCAAAGAAAACTCACCCTCAGCAACCTCCAAGGACAAGGGGTCTGTTTCACCAGCGGCAGCTACTCCATAGACAACTCACCTTATAAGAACAATTGCCTAAACACTATTCCCCTTATTGCTTCAGGATCCACTTGGACTTTAATCACCCCCAACAGTACCTGGTTTGCCTGCTTATCTGGTATCACCCACTGAATTGCCCCTAATAATGCTTCTGACTTATGAATTGGTGTTTATATAATTCCCCAAGTTTACCTATATGCTAGACCCTCAGGCACTGCCCACTTCCTAGCTCAGAATCAACATCTTAAACTGCAAAAAAGAACTCCAATTCTAATCCCAATCTTAGCCACCTTAGGGATTGCAGGTTCAGCAGCCATAATAGCTGCGGCCATAATTACCTCTGATATTCATATTAGAAAACTTTCAGATACTTTCTCTACTGATGTCGCTCTCCTTCAGACCCAAGTACAGTATCTTAAAAAACAAGTTGACTCCTTAGCAGAAGTAGCTATACAGAACAGAAGAGGACTAGATTTACTGTTTCTGAAAAAGGGTGGCTTATGTGCTGCCCTCAGAGAAGCCTGCTCTTTTTATGTAAACCATTCAGGAATTATTAAACAATCAATGCAAGAACTGCAAAAGAGACTCAGAGAGAGAGAACTAGAAACACAATCCTCTGAGTCTTGGTTTCAGAGCCTTTTCAATTGGTCTCCATGGCTGACTACTTTAATTTCAGCCCTAGCAGGGCCTCTCATACTTTTACTTTTAGGTCTCACTTGCGAAACTATCATTATCAATAAGCTTATAGCTTTTGTCAAGGACAGAGACCAATAGGTCAAACTAATGATATTAGCCCAACCCTAACAACACCTGCCAATGACTGGAGACCACTATAATGAGTCAATGATTTGACCCACTAAGAAGAAAAGTGGGGAATGCTGAACCCTAAATTAGCCTACCCATAGGCCTTCATGGCAACCAGAGTAACTTAGAGAAGAAAATTTTCCACTGTCCCCTAGGTGTCCTATCTAAAAAGAACACAAACTCCCTCCCTTGAGCAATCTTCCAAGGACAAGGACATTTCAACCCTGCAGCTCTGTCCTGGGCTATCAGGATGCTGCATACCAAGGGAGTTGTGCAGACACTAGCTAACTGCCAAGATCAACTTCTGTACACCCTGCTTGCTTGCAAACTGCATCGCCAACCCCCTATAAAAGGGAGCCATTTTAGAAACTCGGGGCTGCAGTTCTCTCATGCATGAGAAGTGCTGCAGTCGCCCACGGGTTTAGCACAATAAATTGTATAAAATTGGTTAAGTCTGAGTGTGGTCGATCTCCTGGGTTATAACATTATCTGTGTGTGTGTGTGTTTCAAAGAACAAGCTTGCATGTTACAGGCAACACCACAGACAACACCAATCCCAGGGGAGATCTTAAAAGCTGTAAAAAGAAAAAATCATGAAATGATGGGAAACCAAAAGACAACCATGACAAAAGAGATTTATGAGACAAATTAGTAAGTTATGTTTCTGTTTGTGTGTCTGTCTGTTTGTTCAATGTATATTTTCATACCTCTGGATGGTAATATCAAGTTAAGAAATGAAAATTCTTGAAAGACCACTATTAAATTTGCTAAAAATTTTGTATATGTGAATGAATACTCCTGGAGACCAAATTAGAAAAAACAAACAGGATGACAAAGCTCATATAAAAAATTTGACTAAAGAAATTATTTCAAGGACAAAACACCTCATAAGGTTGTCCTGAATACTTTCATAATCTTTCTATAGCCTATCCTACCCCCAGGGTCTTCTAACCTTGACTGAATTCCAGCAACTCATTAAAATTGTTCTAGAAACTTTGGGGTGTAGACTGGGTGTGGAAAGGTAGGGGAGATGGGAGTTTAATTTAGAATTCTCCCTACTAGGTCTGGAAATTATAAATGATAGGGACAGAAGGAAGATTTCAGTATAAACCTTGATTTGCACAGTCTGTCCTGTAATTCCCCAATTATATTTTAACAGCCTTGAGATGAGAATAATTAATAACCCAATTGCCAAATTTCAGTAAGTAACTAGATCCATGAAATCTATCAAAGGTTTTTCTATATTATAATTAAAACAAATAAAAAACTTCCTATGTAATATATTCCCCAGGGCCTAATAGTTGGTATGCTTTTAAGGTTACATTTTTAAGGTATTATGAAAACAAAGCAGTTCTAACCTCTTATGAAGGGAAACAAAAAATTCTTACATAAAATATTATTTTAATTTTATTCTACTTTGGTGTAATCCCCTGGGTTCTATAAATATATTAATAAGTTAACATTATGTCTGTTTCAACTTTAAGATGATAAAGTCATAGTTTTTAACTAATGAAACTATTAGAAACCTATTTTAAAAATAATTGTTTTAATTAAAGTGAAATAAATAACTTTTCATAGAACAGAATGAGTTACTTCCTGAAAACTTCCTTGTTGCTCAAGTGTGGGTCTCTTTAAACCAAATAATCTCCAATTTTTCTTACCTGCAATGAAGTGGATTACTTCATATAAATAACACCTCCCAGGAGAAAAAATTTAATGGAACCTTTATTACCGGCTGGGGCGTGCTCCTTAGTAAGAGTCGCACCTAAAATCCGGAGGCTGCAGCCTTTATAGACTTTCTTTCCGCGCGCGCCAAACTCTCCCACGCGTACCAAGAGATGGGACAGGATTGGTAAATTCAAACATATACATTTCTATATGGGAGTTCTGATCAAAGCAAGCAAGCAGAGTTATAAAAGGGGATATTTGCCATTAGCATCTCAGCAGGGAGTGGGGAGTGATTGACATTTTCCCAGCATGAGTGGCACCATTCCCCCATTGTCCTGGATGGGTGTCCGGGTTTTTAAGGACCACACATACTTATAAGCTTGGGGTTCCTGCTGGGGAGAATTGGTGTGGTCTTGTTTTGTTTTCAGTGCTGTCATAGAAGCAAACACCCAACTTCTCTTATTCCTCCTCTTCTATTCTCTGAATGCTGTTCCTCTTTGTCAGATATCTTTCCATTTATTTAGGACTTCTTAATATCTTTCAGCAATCTTTTGTCATTTTCAGTCTACATGTCTGTGTAAAAGTCCTTTATATCCTTGGTTGAATTAATTTCTATATATTTTATTCTTTTTCATGGCATTGTAAATGGAGCTTCTCCTTGGTTTTCTTTTCCAGTTGTTCATTGCTGGTGTATAGAAATAAAGCTATTTTTTTCCAAGTTGTCCTTGTACCTTGCCACATTATTGAATTAATTTGTTAACTCTAGCAGCTTTCCTGTAGATTCTTTGGCATTTTCTCTACATAGGATCATGTCATGTGCAAGTAGAGACAGTTTTGCTTTTTCTTTTTGAATCTGGATGCATTTTATTTATTTTTTCTTGCCTATTTGCTCTGGTGAGAATATTCAGTACACTGTTGAGGAGCAGTTGTGTAAACAGGCATCCTTGTCTTATTTCTAATCTTAGCAGGAAAGCTTTCAATCTTTCACTATTGACTATGATTCCAGCTGTGGCTTTTTCATATATGCTTTATCATGTTCAATACACTCTTGTTTACTTTTGATTATTAATTGCATGGCATATACTTTTCAACCTTTTACTTTCATCCTACCTATTTTGCCATACTTGAAGTGAGTTACTTGTTGAAAGCATATTGTTGGATCATGCTTTATATCCACTCTATCACTCTACTTTTATAACAAATCAATTATATTGATACATAGTAATAAAGTATATGATTCATTCAAATGTCCAATCAATAGTATTTTGTATAATCACATAGTTGTGTGTTCATCACTTCAATCATTATTAGAGCATTTTCATTATTTCAAAATAATAATAATAATAAACAGACAATTAAGAAATTTCCTCACCTCTCAATCTCTCTATTTTTCCCCTGTGTACATAGCTGCTGTTTCTGGCTGTTCTTGCACAATTATTTATTTGTGTATTAAGCAGTTTTATTGAGATATAATCACATACCATATGATCTATCCAAAGTGTATAAACAATGGTTTTTATATAATCAAAATGTAGTACATTCATCTAAAAAATTTTAGAACAATTTCATTATTCTAAAAAGAAAGACTCCACACCCTTAGCATTTCTTCCTTAGACCTAAATAACCACTAATCTCATTGCATCTTTATAAATTGATTTATAATTATATTTTATATAAATGGAATCATACAATAAGGAGTACTCTGTGTCTCATCTTCTTCATTTAATATAAAGGGTTTTTTTTTGTCTGATTTTAGTATTTTTTTAAGTAACTTGCATTTGTTCAGCTTCAAAGAAAAATGGTTTTATGTATGCAATTCTACCGATATTCATATTTCACATAATACATTTATATTTCACATAATATATTTAGCTCATAATATGGCAATCATACAGTATTTTTACTTTTGTGTATGGCTTGCTTCACTCAACATAATGTCCTCCAGGTTCATTCATGTGGTCATATGTTTCATGACTTCATTTCTTCATACTGCTACATAATATTCAATCATGTGTATACTCCACAATGTTTGTCCATTCATTGGTTGATAAACACCTGGTTGTTTCCATTTTTGGCAATCATGAATAATGTTGCTATGAACATCAGTGTGCAGATATCTGTTCGTGTCACTGCTCTCAGTTATTCTGGCTATAAACCCAGCAATGATATTGCTGGGTCCCATGGCATGTCTATGTTCAGCTTCCTTAGGAAACAGTCATCCACAGTGACTCTACCTTTCTACATTCAGGAAATAATACATGTGGGAATAAGACTTAAATTGGGCCACACACTGCTCCCAGGAGCAGTGAAATTAAGTTGGTATCTATTGTGGATAAAAATTGGCATAGAAAATAGGATGATGTAACATGGAGAAATTAAATGGGATTGTCTTATTAAGTCAAGATTTTCAAAGGAGGCTGGCACATTAATGAAAGCTTGGGCTAAAAAAAATGTGCCCATTTATTTCTCTTCATTCCTGTGATTTCAGCTGGGGAAAATGTTATCAATAATAATGGCCTCCCCTAAAAGTTTCCACTAATAGGGATTTTTTTTCACAATGCTATGAGAAATATAAAAAATACATATGATTTCATGAATTTAAACCTCCATGCAGTCAGAGAGCTCCAGAGCCATACCAGAAATTGACCTGCAAATAGAAGGCAGCTCGTACATAACACACTGAGATTGTAGAAACATCAATCATGTGTGAATTGATTGAATGCAGAAATAACTAGGACCATATGTGCATGCTCAAGGCACTTGCCCAGAAAGTATTATGGTGGTCTTTACAATTTTGTCTGGAGCAATTTTCTAACTCAATATATGGATAATCTCAGAAGAAGATCATCTCCACATGTCCACCTGCAAAGACTGGGAAAGGTTTTTTTTTTTTCTTTTATTTTGGTAGTTCCTGGCATTCATGGAAATCTGTCATAATACTGGCTGGATACATACTTAAAAAGCAGATACCTGAAAGTAAAATTTCCTGCAATAACACAATAAAGTATCAAAATATCCAGGTTTCAACAAAAAGTTACAAAACATACAAAGAAACAGGAAGTGATGGTCCAGGAAAAGAAGAAAATATAAAGCAATTGAAACTATCATTGAGGAAACCAGACATGGGATATACCAAAGAAAGAACTTTAAAAAAAATGATCCAAAATATGCTATAAGGCCTAAAGGAAAGCATGGAGAAAGAACTAAAGAAATCATAAAATGATAGATGTACATGAAGAGAATGTCAGTAAAGAGACAGAATTTATGAAAATGAACCAAATAGAGCTGAAAACCACAGTAATAGAAATTAAAATTTCCCTTGAGGTGTTCAACAGTAAATGGAAGCTGGCAGAAAAAGGAATCAGTGGACTTGAAGATAAGACGATTGAAATTGAGGAGCTGAAAAAAGAAATAATGAAGAAAACTGAACACAGCCTGAGGAATCTGTAAGATACCATCAAACACACCTATATGCACATTTTAAGAATCCGAGGAGTAGAAAAAGGAGAGAAAGGAGCAGATAGATTATTCAAAGAAATAAAGGCTGAAAAATCCCCAAATGTGATGAAAGACAATATGCATCCAAGATGAGAAATGAACTCAAAACAGGATAAACTGAAGTAGACACACACCACAGCATTTTATAATCAAAGAGGATTTTGAAAGCTGCAAGAGAAAGGCAATGGCTCATATACAAGGGAGTAGCAATAAAGATAAGTGTCAATTTCTGACTGGAAAACATAGAGGTAAGATAGCAGGGGGGTGACATGTTTAAAGTTCTGAGAGCAAACAATTGCCAACCAAGAATTCTATATCTGGCAACACCAACTTACAAACGTTTGGAGAGATTAAGACATTCCCAGAAGAACAAATCTGAGGGAGTTCATCACCACTAGACTGACCACACAACAAATGCTAAAGAAAGTTCTGTAGGTTGAAAGACAATAGATCAAAGCCATATAAGCAATAAGTATCTATGGCAAGGACAGTGACATGGGTAAATAAAGGTGAGTTCTATTGTGTTTTTGGTTTGTTAAGGCTATTTTTTATTTCAATCAGGACCTATAAAGGCAAAAACATAAAATTTAATGATAAAACAGTGGTGTGGGATGCATCATGTGTAAACAAACTATTTGCGACAAGTACTACATATATATGGGGACCAGAGGATTATAGGAAAATAGTTAACATATACCTTGAAATTAAGTTGTTATCTAAGCAAATATGACTATTAATGATTTGAGAAGATAATTTAAGACCCATGATAATACAAAAATAAAAAACCCAGAGAATGTACAGGCCCACCATCACAGAAATTGGAATACATGTGGCACAGCCTGAAGGGGCAGGTGATATGGAGAATTAATGCTAAGTTAGTATGAGGTTTTGTTTGGGGAGATGGGAATATTTGGAAGCTGATGAAGGTACACAACCTTGTAAAGAGGAGTGATGTCACTGGATGGGGTGTTTCCAGTGGATAAGATGGGGAAATTATTGTTGCATATATATTCCCACAGTTAAAAAAAAAAAAGAATGAACAGCTAAATAGACAATGACAATTAAATGCAATACAGTGAGTGATGTGGTTCAGGTCGTTTGCCTCCCATGTGGGAGGTCCCAGGTTTGGTTCCTGGTGCCTTCTGGTGAAGGTGAGCGAACAATGAGCAGACAGACAAAAGAACCATCTGTGGGGGGATAAATAAAAACTTTTCTAAAAGTAAACAAATAAAAATCTTAATAAATAAATGCAATACATCTGGATAGAATTTATTAAAATGTAATATATAGCTAATTGCTTTAGACTTTGTCCTCATGAATTCTCTCATTTGACAATTAAAGCAGCATGATAACACTATCTGATGAGGTTATTAATATCTGTAGAGGAAATATTTAAGACAATTACATAATAAATGGGGGGAGGGCAAAGGTACATAAAGGGATACCCTTTATTGATCTGGTAAAATTTTGATACCAGTAAACAATGAGGACTTCTCTGTGTATACAAAAGTATGTATACCACCTAAAGCAACCATTTAAAAAGTTAACAATTAGGTATATGAAAAAGCACAAAAACTGGAATTCCAAATATTTTAAAAACATTCAAGTAACTCATAGGAAATCAGGAAAAACGGAATAGACAAATTAAAAACAGGGAACAGGGAAAAAATGCCAAAGTTATGCACTAACCTGTCAATAAATACATTAAAGATTCATGGTTTGTATACATGTATTAAAAGAAGTAGAGTGGGTCTATACATAGCAAAGGTATTGCTGGGTCCGATGGCAAGTCTATAGTCAACTTCCTTAGGAACTACCAAACAATTTTCCACAGTTATTGTACCACTCTACATTCCCACAACAGTGAATAAGCATCTCTATCTCTCCACATCCTCTCCAACATTTACAGTGTTCTGACTTTTTAATAGCAGCCCTTCTAATAGATGTGAAATGATATCTTTTTCTAGTTTTGATTTGCATTTCCCTAATAATTAGTGATATTGAACATTTTTTCATGAGTTTCTTTCCATTTATACTTCTTCTTTGGACAATTGTCTTGTCAAGTCTTTGGCCCATATTATAATTAGAGAATTCATCTTTTTACTTGTGAATTGTATGATCTCATCATATCCATTTACTCATGGATATTAAAACTTATCTCGCCAAATATTTTCTCTCATTAAGTCAGCTGTCTTTTCATCCTTTTAACAAAGTCCTTTGAGGTGCAAAAGTGTTGGTTTTTTCTTTTGTTACTCCTATGTACCATTGCTAGGTGTACCCAGAAGAACTGATTGCAGTGACATGAATGGACATCTGCAAACTGATGTTCATAGGAGAATTATCCATGATAGCCAAAAATTGGGAAATTTTCCGTGATTATTTCCTCAATTATTCTTTCTGATGTTTTTCAATTCTCTTCTCTTTTTGAGACACCCAAGTGCATGTTTGTGCATTTTGCACTGTCATTCAGTTCCCTGAAAGCCACTTCAGTTTTTCTATTCTTTTCTTTCTCTGTTCTCCGTTCTCCTGTCTTTTCCAATTCACATGTTCTTTCACTTATTCTTTCCTTGGCCATTTCAAGTCTGCTGTTATATGTCTCTCATGTATTTGCAAACTTATCCATTGTGTCTTTCAATCCAATAAGAACTGTCATTCTTCTTTAAATGCTGTCAAATTTTTATGTTCACCCAGAGTCTTTTTTTTTAACAAATCAATTTTATTGATACTTATTAATTACGCATAAATCTATCCAAAACAATCAATGGTATTCAGTATAATCACATATTTGTGCATTCATCACTTCAACTATTCTTAGGGAAGTTTCATTATTCCAATAAAAACAATAAACAAAAACAAACAAAAATTCATCACCTATCAATCTCTCTATGCTTCCCCCATCCTACAGAGCTGCTATTCTTTTTCCTTCTCTCTAGTTTATTTGTATTTATAATTGTAAAAACAGTCTTATATATGCAATATCACACATATTCATGTTTTACATGAGGTTTTACTATCTTATACAGTCCCATGTTACAGCTTTTAGCTTTCCTTCTAGTAATATACATAAACTTAGACTTTCCCTTTCAACCACTGTCATACCCATATACTAGCTCTACTAGTTACAGACACCATGATATGCTTTCACTATTTCTATTCATTCCCAAAGATTTACAAACATCATTTTTACCAGTTCTGCACAGATTAACCCTCAGCTTTAAATTCTCTACCCTCTTTCTATTTTCTGGTGACCTATATTCTAATTATTAACTGCATAAGTTTACACAATATATTTAATTCATAATAGAGCAATCATACAATATTTGTCCCTTTGGGTCTGGCTTGAGTCACTCAATATAATGTCCTTCAGGTTCAGCCATGTTGCCATAGGCTTAATGACTTCATTTCTTCTTACTGCTGGGTTATATTCCATCATGTGTATACACCACAATTTGTTTATTCATCAGTTGAAGGACACTTGGGTTGTTTCCTACTTTTGGCAATTGCAGATAAAGCCACTATGAACACGGACGTGTATGTGTCTTTTGATGACTGCTCTCAGTTCTTCTGGTTATAAACATAGTAATGGTATTGTGGGGTCCCATGGCAAGTCTATATTTAACTTCCTTAGGAAGTGCCAAACAGTCCTCCACAATGGCTGTGCAGTTCTACATTCCCACCAACAGTGAATAAGCATTCCTATCCACATCCTTTCCAACATTTTCAGATTTCCAAGTTCTTAAATCCGCCATTCTAATAGGTTTGCAATGATGTCTCCTTGTAGTTTTGATTTGCATTTACCTGATTGGTAGTAATGGTGAATATTTTTTCATGTGTTTTTTGCCATTTGTATTTCTTTGGACAATTGTCTTTTCAAGTCTTCTGCCCGTTTTTAAATTGGGTAGTTTGTCTTTTTATTGTTGAGTTGTATGATCTCTTTGCATATCATGGCTATTAAACCCTTATCAGATATGTGATTACCAAATATTTCTCCCATAGTGTCAGCTGCTTTTCACACTTTTGACAAAATCCTTTGAGGTGCAAAAATGTTTAATTTTGAGGAGGTTCCATTTATCTATTTTTCCTTTTGTTGCTCGTGCTTTGGGTATAAAGTTTAAGAAACTACCACCTTCCACAATGTCTTTGATTCGTTTTCTAACATTTTCTTCTAAGAGATTTATGGTCGCCACTTTTATATTTAAGTCCTTAATCAATTTTGAATTAATTTTTGTATAAGATGTGAGATAGAGGTCTTATTTCTTTTGGATATAGATATCCAGGTCTCCCACCACCATTTCTTGAAGACATCTTCTGGCCCTGCTGGGAGGGTTTGAATACCTTGTCAAAAATCACTTGACTGTAAATGTGAGGGACTATTTCTGAGTTCTTGATTCAGTTCCATTTTTCAAGGTGACTACATTTTTGCCAGTATCATGCTCTTTTTACCCCAGTAGCTATGTAACATGTTTTAAGGCTAGAAGGGAGAGTATTCCGAATTAATTCTTCTTTTTAAAGAACTTTTTGGCTATTTGGGCACCTTAACAATTTCAATAAATTTGATAATTCATTTTTCCATTTCTGCAAAAATGTTTGTTGGGATTTTTATTTTAATTGCATTGAATCTGTAAATCAGTTAGAGTAGAATTGACATGTTAACAATATTTATTCTTTCAATCCATGAACATTGAATGTCCTTCCATTTATTTAAGCCTTCTTCAGTTTCTTTTAGAAATGTTTGAAGTTTTCTGAATACATGTCCTTTATATCCTTGACTAAGTTTATTCCTAAATATTTATTGTTTTCATTGCTATTATAAATGGAATTTTTTCCCTGATTTCCTCCTCAGATTGCACATCCGTAGTGTATAGAAACACTATTGATTATGCTTATTAATCTTGTATTCTACCACTTTCCTGAACTTGTCTATTAGTACAAGTAGCTTTGTTGTGGATTTTTCAAGAGATCTAGATATAAGATCATGCCATCAGCAAATAGTGGAATTTTGCTTCTTCCTTTCCTATTTCGGTGCATTTGTTTCCTAACTGCTCTGGCTAGATCTTCTAGAACAATATTGAATAACAATGGTGACAATGGGCACACTTGTCTTGTTCCTGATCTCAGCAGGAAAGCTTTTTCTCTTTCATGATTGAGTAAAATGTTTACCGTAGGTTTTTCTTATATGCCCTTTACCATATTGAGAAACTTCCTTCTATTCCTATTTGTTGGAGAGATTTTATCAAGGGTGCTGTATTTTGTCAAATTCCTTTTCTACGTCAATTGAGAAGGACCATGTGACTTCTCTTCTTCAATTTTTCAATGAGGTTTATTACACTAAATGATTTTCTTGAGTTGAACCACCCTTGCATACCTGGGATAAAACCCACTGGATTGTGATGTATAATTTTTTAAATGTGCTTTTGGATTCTATTTACAAGTATTTTGTTGGGGACTTTTGAATTATATTCATTGAAGGTATTGGTTTGAAATTTTCTTTTTTTTAGTATCTTTACCCGATTTTGGTATGAGGGTGATATTGCTTACATAGACTGAGTTTTGTAATGTTCTTTCCTCTTCAATTTTTTGGAAGCCCTTGAGTAAATTGGTATTAGATCAACTTTGAATGATTGGTAGAATTCAACTGTGAAGCAATTTGTTCCCAGGCTTTTCATATTTAGAAAGTTTTTGATAACAGTTTCAATCTCTTGACTTGTAATTAGTTGATTTGTTGGGGTCTACTATTTCTTCTAGGGTCCATGTATGCGGTTTGTGTGATTCTAGGAATTTGCCAATCTCCTCTACATTGTCAAATTTTTTGACATGCAGTTCATATTAATCAGCCAAAGTGATGTTGAGGCAAACTACTACAAATCTGTTGGTCTTTATAAAGGGTAATTATTTACGATAGAGACCATAAAGTTACCAGGCTATAAAGTTACCATAAAGCATAAGTTACTTCCTTCACCAAACGCTGTGAGGGATCTGGCTTCCTGAGTTCCTCTCTTCCTGGGCCTTGATTCTCACCATGTTCAGCTGCTTGTTCTCTCCACAAGGTCAGCTGTAGACTATGAGGCTTTCTAGCCTTTGCCTTTCTCCACAAGTCCAGCTGTGTGTCAGGCAAATGGCTCATTCTTTTGCTGGGGCCTTCTCTCATTACTCACTACTAAGCTGCTCTCTTTGCTTACTTCCCGGGGCTCCAGCTCAAGACTCCACATCAGAACTCCAATATCAGAACTCCAACTGAAAACTCCAACTCTGTAATTTGCCATGACTTTTATCTTTGATTTCCTACCCACCAAGGGGTGGAGCTCAATGCCTTATTGTTGTGGCCCAATCAAAGCCTTAATCATAACTTAATCATGCCCAGATGAACAGACCAGTTTACAAGCATAATCCAATACCAATTTTTTTGGAATTCATAACTATATCAAATGGCCAAACTGCTACACAGGTCATAGTATATTCTTATGAACTCTCTTATTTCTGTAGGGTCAGTGCTAATGTCCCTCTCTCAATTATGATTTTATTTTTATGCATATTCTCTCTTTTTCTCTTTGTCTGTCTAGCTAAGGTTTTGTTGATTTTGTTCATCTTCTCAGAGAAACAAATTTAGTTTTCTTGTGCCTCTCTAATTTTTTTTTCTTGATTTCATTTATATCTCCTTTGCTCTTAACTATTTCTTTACTTCAGCTTGGTTTGGGATTAGTTTGCTGTTATTTTCCCAGTTGCTTCAGGTGTGTGGCTAAAGCTTCAATTTTAGCTCTTTCATCTTTTTTAATGTAAGCATTGAGGGCTATAAATTTCCCTCTCAGCATTGTCCTTGCATTGTCCCATAGGTTTTGATATGTTGTGTTCTCATTTTCATTTGTCTCAAGATAGTTGCTGAATTCTCTTGAAATTTCTTCTTTTACCCATTGATTATCTAAGTGTGTTGTTTAATCTGCATATATTTATGAATTTCTCATTTTCCATCCATTATCAATTTCCAGCTCATTCTCTTATGATTAGAGAAAGCATTTTCTATAATTTCAATATTTTTGAACTTATTGAGACTTGCCTTGTGACCCAATATATGGTCTATCTTGGAGAAGGATCTATGAGCACTTGAAATAAAAGTATATCCTGCTATTTTGGAATGCAATTGTTATACAGATGTCTGTTAGGTCTAGTCCATTTATCATATTATTCAAGTGCTCTGTTTCTTTTTCCTCTGTCCAGATGTTCTATCCAATACCGAGAGTCTCCAACTATTATTGTAGAGACATCTATTTCTCCCTTCAGTTTTACCAGTGTGTGCCTCATGTATCTTAGGGCACTCAGGTTACTTGCATAAATATTTAGTACAGTTATTTCTTCTTGCTGAATTGCCCCTTTTATTAAAATATAATGACCTTCTTTATCTCTTATAACATTTTTTCATTTGAAATCTATTTTGTCTGATATTAGTATCAGTGCCCCAGCTATTTTTTTTTTTTTGCTTACTATTTGTATGGAATAACTTTTTGCAAC